>CM076579.1:380990416-381255146 GCA_034641835.2 Pinus albicaulis | reverse complement strand
GTCGAGAGTTTAGAAAACTCTCGGTCGAGAGTTTAGAAAACTCTCGGCTGAGAGTTTAGAAAACTCTCGGCCGAGAGTTTAAAATACTCTTGGCCGAGAGTTTTCTAAACTCTCGGAAAACTCTCGGGGTGCAAACTCTCGTCCGAGAGTTTTTAAACTTTCAATCGAGAGTTTTCCCACGCGGTGAATCTAACTCTAGGCGGGTTAAACTAGTTTTAAATTTCTCGGTCGAGAGTTTGAGAAATTTCTCGTCCGAGAGATTATCTCGTTCGAGAGTTTCTGGTCAACGAAAAACACAGAGAATTCTGCAGTTTTCAGGAACCTGCAACTTTGGAGGGGCAGAACACCTACAAAAAAAAAAAATTATATGGCAGACAAAGTACCATTAGATTCATCTCTGAATCTAGTTTCTGATGATATGAGATTTGTGGAGTTTCATTAAAAAATTCAATTTTTTATTAATTTTTTACTAAACTGTGTCACTGTGGAATTTCATTGTTTGAAAAATTGCATTGAATGAAAATTCAATAACTTTCAAATGAGGACACCAAAAAATTCAAAAAAATCATACTGCACTTCCTCTCCCTGTCTACTTCAAAATGGTACTCTCATTTTTCTTATTGACGATCACATTGAAAAGAAAATCAAAGGATGATAAAATGTACTAAAACATCACTGTTTTTTTGTCTTCGTCCATTTCAAAAAATAATAAAAAATAGTGATTTAATCCGAAAATTACCGAAAAATATTCTGTGCACTAGCGCAATATATGTAGATTATGATGCTATGGTTTTTTTCCAAAAAATGAATAACCTTTCCTAAAAAAATTAAAGGATGATAAAGTGACTATTTATGTTTGCCTGAAAATTTCAAGTATATGCAGTTAGTAAACAAGAAATTTACCCCTCTATATGTCAATATTTTTTTTTAAACAAATATGGGTATGGAGGTAAGACAATTCTCTACAATTCTTGTTTTTATGTCAAAGCATAGTTTGCAATAAAAATATGAGTTTAGTGGAGTTGAAGTTGAAAATCATAGAAAATTACAATTTTCAACGTCAAAAAAGGGCAAAAAGTGTTTCCCAACTTCACATTTTCACCCAATTGCATATATGGAAATTTTTGTCCCATATATGAAGTAGATTATAATAAATTTATGAAAGCTAAATTGAGATATAACATTCTAATGCTCAAGAATATACAGGTTAATTGTTGTTTTAATGCACTTAAGGGCAGTAGTTTCTGAGATTTAATTTAAACGAATTTTTCCTTGTTGAATTTTGTTTAAAGTTTAAAATCAGCAAAAAGGAAAAGGATTTTTCTTTGGTGAATTTTGTTTAAAGTTTAAAATTGGTGAAATCTGTTTAAATTTTAAAATTTAGTAGATTTTATCAAAATTTAGTAGAGATTTATAATAATCATAAATTAAAGTCTAAATAGTTTAATTTTTAAAGTTTAAGTATTTAAAAGGTTTTCTAGATCTATTTATGTATTTGAAAATTCATTTAAATCATTAAAAAAAACAAAATTTAGGAGAGAGAAAATGGAGAAAATGAAAAAACTAAAATTTAGGAGAGACACAAAATGGAGAAAAAAAACTAAAATTTAGGAGACAAAAAATGGGGAAAATGAAAAAATTAAAATTTAGGAAAGACAGAAAATGGAGAAAATGAAGATTTATTAGCAAGAAAGCGCATACATTTAAGGTATTACAAATCTATTTAGGAGTTGGAACAACTTCCTCATAAATAAGATTTGCATCTTAAATAAATCTCACAACTTGAGTGAGACACCATAATCTCAAAAAACATCTAATAATACATTCTACAATACTCTATATTTCTTCATTAATTCCAAGTTCAAGGTCCTCTCTTAAAGGAGAAATGAATCAAAGCACAACATGAATAAGATACCCCTATTGGAGAAATGAATCAAAGCACAACATGAATAAGATACCTCTGTTGGTCTCAATCTTAGCTACACTTATAATGGTATATAAAATAACTTGATAACTAAGCTTTCATTTTGTCTTCTTGCTAAAGGGTCCATGCTTGTTCATTTGTTAGTGAAGCTTCATCTCCACCTTTCTTGTCCAGACACTTCAACTCTTAATCTCCTTTTTCTTGATCTTGATTGCATGCTAATATTCTTTGTATTCAACATTGCTCTAGGTTCTTGGAACTGATACTTGTCCTTGACGTTTGCAATTTATTCAAGTTTCTTCTTGCTAAAGGGTCCATGCTTGTTCATTTGTTAGTGAAGCTTCATCTCCACCTTTCTTGTCCAGACACTTCAACTCTTAATCTCCTTTTTCTTGATCTTGATTGCATGCTAATATTCTTTGTATTCAACATTGCTCTAGGTTCTTGGAACTGATACTTGTCCTTGATGTTTGCAATTTATTCAAGTTTTATTGCTTATTTCTAGCCGCAAATATCTCCACACTTAAAAAAACAATGTTAGATTCAGAAAGAGAACCATATTAATTCTTGTCATCATGCTCATTCATGGAATTCACATGTTATTTTATGTGATGTTTGATTGAAACTTCTCAAAGTTTATATATCTTTATTTTTGGTTTCTAATGATTACACATATTACAATTTTTCTGTTAGGCTGTAAAGTACACCTTGCTTCTCCGTGTATATGTGCTCTTTGCTTTAGCTGCACTATTATTTCCTGGTATTGACAGGGCATGCATTTTGCACCAGGTAGTAAAATGAACTATAGTTACTGTGGCATGCATTTTCCACCTTTGACTGATCCATTAGAACTATAGTTACTGTGGCTAAACCTAGACAATACTACACCTACTTACACTTACATTCCTATTTTACCAATGAAGGATGTTAGTTCCTCTTTTCCCTCTGCATCTGAAGTTTCTGTTGATATGTCATCATTGCCGCCATTAAACGTGGTAGGAGCTACACCTCAATTGACACATCTCACATATTCTTGGGACATTTGACTGATATCTTATATGGATATTACAAATTTTCCTATTGTTCCTATGCCTACTTCTTTATCTTCACCATCTATGGTAGTTAACTCTAGTTATCCTATAGGATCAATTATTTTTACTCCAAGTTTTTCCTAACCTACTATTCCTAATCCTTAGAATTAGTATATGGGGGGACCTCACTGTTGTTCAAGGTGATCATCCTCCTATATCATATTTAGTCAAATTCATAATCCTTTCTTATCCTACATTTTTCTTTCAAATTTGGAGAAGTTAACTAATGACCCCATTCATCATGATCCTTGGTGGCCACCCATACCTTCCAAGTTGCCTTCCAATATCCCCAAATTTGAAGGGAATTCTAAAGAAAATCCATTAATTTGCATTACCACCTATCATATGTGGTGGTCATAAAATTATTTCGTGGATGATTCCATTAAACTACGTCTATTCTAATGCACCTTAACTGGAGATGATGCTAAATGTATATTGAATTAGACAAAAAATATTACATTAATTTTTCGTCGTTAGCTCAAACTCCTTTAACTCATTTTTAGTTACCGATGAGGTATGGCATCGATTTTGATTTCTTTTCTAATTTAAAACAAGATGATGCCATACTGATTTCTAATCACATCCATGACTGGTGATGTCGCAAGGGGTTAATACAAACCAAACTCCCTGATGATATCTTATGTAAATGGTTCATTCGATCATTATGTCCTTAGATAGTCAAGGATGTGTCCATGTTGAGGGATGTTGTTGAGGAACAAGCCATATTTGCTTCTCAAAAACTTTATTTGATATATTCTTAAAAAACCAAGTACAAATTGTAGTAATCCTAGAATCATGCTTTACATAAGGTAAAATTGGGGAACTCATGACTTGTACTATAGATAAAAAAAACATTTACCCTTACCAAAAATATATGATAAAAATTGACAAACTACATAAGCTTAAGCTTAAGGGGATATAATCCTTCTTGCCTTCCATATAGATTTAATGATTTTACTCTCAGGTACTATAACCTCTACGAAGGTTCGACCTTGAAACATAGGTTTTCCTTAGGTTTTTCCACTGGTTCTATGTCCGACTTGGATAACCTACAACAACATCCTTCTTTTCATTTTTTATATCCCCTCTTGGATAACCATAATATCTTGAAATGGAGCTAGCCAACTCAAATATAGTATTGCAAATACCTGGCTAAGTTAGATGAGGATTACATATGGTCTTGAATGAGCATTTGGACTCTTTAGATATATATCTAAAGAGTCCAAAAGCTCATTCAAGACCATATGTAATACATAGCCTCCTCATCTAATATATAAAACTTTAATCCATGTGCTTAACCTTAACATTGACACAAATGGAATACAATTTTACTCAATGCTTTATGATAGAAAAATATGCAGATGAATATTGCCCACATATCCGAAGTCAAAAGGGATAGATTAAAAAGGGATGCTCCGGTCATCTATAAAAGATAAATTAAAGAAGCATGACATATTAAAGTAATGTAAATTAGATATGCATACCAATTATGTTCATATAACACAACAAATAGATGATTCAATACAAATGTCACATAGAAGTCATATTTATCTCATGGGCCTTCAACTTAAATTCTATATCTAGCATAATACATTAAGTTATAGGAGATAAATCAAAGAAGCATTTGAATGTAAATTAAAAATGTGTAATAATTATGTCCTCATTTAATATGTACAATATGTTTGGTTGAATCCACATGAAAAACAAGACTCCCAATCGTGAGAAGAGGAAATTACATCCTATTTCTCCCCCTAGCACAATTACCAGTACAGTTAGAATTTAACAGCCCCAAACTGGGATTACTCTTAAGTCATAGGACATCTATAAGGTTTGACACGAGCATAGGTTTCCCTTGGGTTCTCCAGTTTCTTTGTCAGAGCTTGGATAACCTAAAACAACATCCTTTCATTTTTTATATCCCCTCTTGGATAACCATAATATCTTGAAATAGACTAGCCAATAAAATATGTGTTTCAATCCCTGGCTAGAAGTTAGATCTATAGGATTACATACATGGTCTTGAATGAGCATTTGGACTCTTTAGATATGCGCACCAATTATGTTCATATCACACAACAAATAGATGATTCAATACAAATGTCACATAGAGAATATATTTATCTCATGGGCCTTGACTTAAATTATATATCTAGCATAATACATTAAGCCATGGAGATGTCAAAGAAGCATTTTTCATGTAAAATTAAACATGTGTAATAATTATGTCCTCATTTAATAATATGCAATATGATTGGTTGAATTCACATAACAAGACTCCCAAGCTATTGAGAAAGGAAATTACATCCTGTTTCTCCCCCTAGCACAATTACCAGTACAGTTAGAATTTAATAGCCCCAAACTGGATTTTACTCTCAGGTACTGGAACCTCTACAAAGGTTTGACCTGGAAACATAGTTTTTCCTTAGGTTTCTCCACTGGTTCTATGTCCAACTTGGATAACCTACGGTTCAATATCCTTCTTTTCATTTTTTATATCCCCTCTTGGATAACCATAATATCTTGAAATGGAGCTAGCCAACTCAAATATAGTATTGCAAATCCTTGGCTAAGTTAGATGAGGATTACATATGGTCTTGAATGAGCATTTGGACTCTTTAGATATATATCTAAAGAGTCCAAAATCTCATTCAAGACCATATGTAATACATAGCTTCCTCATCTAATATATAAAACTTTAATCCATGTGCTTAACCTTAACATTGACACAAATGGAATACAATTTTACTCACTGCTTTATGATAGAAAAATATGCAGATGAATATTGCCCACATATCCGAAGTCAAAAGGGATAGATTAAAAAGGGATACTCCAATCATCTATAAAAGATAAATTAAAGAAGCATGACATATTAAAGTAATTCTCATTTTTCTCCTTCAAAGAAAAAAAATTCACATCATGTGAATATCTCCATGTACTCTTACCTATTGGTTTACAAAACCATCAACCAAACACAAATTGACAAAACATGCCTCTTCAAACAACTGACTCTCAAGTCAAATAGTAGAGCTCAGGTACAAATTTCCATATTTGTTGCATTTAAGTGTGTCAACGTAACTCTACTTTCAGCATCTTGCTTCATGCAACATGCACTATACTTTGAATTTGCAAAGAAATTCATGAAGCATCAAAATACATTCAAGGCCTTAATTAGAAAAGAAATCTAACCATTCAAATCTAACCATTCAACTTAGTTCCCATTCAACTCCATCCACCAGGTTGTAGAGGATTCCAAGCCTAATTTCATAAAAAGTAAGTTGGGGATGATCACATTGACTTGCTTGATGACATGTCTATGAAGATTAACTGCCTTGAACTCTTTTTTTGCGTAGGGAAAGAGACACATTCCCATGTATGAGCATGAAAACGTTCTTTGATATTGTTAATGCCTCTAGTGTTTAATTCTACAAGTTCTATAGGCAGAGTCTGTAAAGGGCCAGGTAGCCTCTGGATCTCATCTTTTATGAAAGGTGACATATCTAGTAAATGCCCCTACAGTCAATCTCTGGAATGGATCTAAATAGAAGTTCTTCATTTTAATATCCGTAAAACACAACTACTTTAAGGTAAACTATGTACATGCGTCATTTCTTCCACAAACTAAACTGTATAAGTAGGAAATTTTATACCAAGTGTGCTCCCACCATGTAAAGCGCAATTTGGTGAACTTATCATTTTTATAATATCTTTTTCAATTAAATTTAGTTTCACACATGATCAATTATTGATTTGAAAGTTGTGTTCTACATAATTTGTGTACACTAAATTACAAATTGATTTTTTGAAATCTATTTTGTGAATGTCGACCAATAGATATATATCATGGAGGATGAAAGACGAAGATCGGCCGAATCCCATATGGAGGTTCAGGGATCGGAGGATGTTCACGGTATTTAAATATAATCTTAAATCTCCATACATGTGTGTACATATGGAATTGATTTTTTTATTAACTTTGTGAGTGAAATTAGTTGTTAATAAGTTTCATATTTTAATTTTTAGGAGGCAAGAGGAGAAAGGTTTCTACTCCATCCATGGAGCGTGTCCAAGGTTCAACCGGTCGAGGTATGAGTGGTATTAGGTTGTGGGAAGGGGGTGATATTTATTCCCCCGAAGGCCAATCAACAGCTGCTGGTTCTCAACAGGGTTACTGTGGGTCTGGTTCTCAACAACGTCATTCTGGGGTTGGTTCTCAGCAGGGTCATGTTGGAGATGATGTTAACCAACAACATCAAGGTTGACATCAATTTCAATATTTTTTCATTAAATTTGTGCAACTTTTTTTACACGTGTTTTTTATAATATACGAAATTTTATATATATTGATGCAGAGGCTGAAAATGCTTGAGCCAGTGGTCAAAATAGACGCAGGGCAGCGCGCTACATTCAAGAAGAAGGCTGTCAACCCAGCACAACTTATCCGGCTGAGATTACTGATATACCATGGGAAACGAACATGGCGGAATGCACCTTACAAAGGTGTCAAAGCCTTCATGCAAAATTGCAAAGAGATATCGAGGCTTTGTCTCTACCTGCTGAGAGTAGACAAAGCCTCGAAATAGTTACACGTTCATTGGGTGAAATGGTAAAGGTGTACAGAAATTTGGGGCCAACGACTGATTCGATTGTAGAACTGATGAGAAAGAGAAAAGAAACAGTGATAGGTCCCGATAAATGGCAGGACATAAAACAAAGAGTTACAAGAGCAGATGCCAAGTCAATGTTTAATTATAAGGAAGGGCCAAAAAGAAAAATGTTGAAGGTGCAGTATTTCAAGCACCCAGACAAAGCTGCTTATTTGTATGATCGACATCTTGTGGCCTTTGGAAGGCTTCCATGGAACGATGAGGTTCCTGTTTATTTTGCACAAATGTTTTATGTAGAATTTTTTTTGGGTATGAAACCCGACTACAATGACCTTCCTTCAGAATTTTTTGGCCTGGGGAGAGGTCGATTATATCAACGTAAGGGCGCTAAGTGAGATGTGGAGTTGCCTCGCCCTGAGCCGCCATTGGTGAGTCGACCGTTTCGAGTCGAAACCCTGCGATCAGAGATGGATGCGACTTCTCAAATAAGTCGTGAAGCAAGAGATGTTATGATCAACAATGTTCATAGCGGATTGAGTGGAGTCGATATTTGTTTAAATCGACAAAGAGCACGTGAAAATGCACGTGCCAATTTTTTTTATCGTACAGATGAGGAGATTTACAACATGAATGTTGAATATCTCCGAACATATGCAATAAATTGTCGCAATGGTCTGCAAGACCTAATTTTTCGTGAGGAAGAGGGCACCGGAACGGTATGTGTTAGTGACCTTAGGTTTTGAAATTATATTTACATATACATGTGTACAATTTGTAATAAATACATGTGTATGTACACATGTATACATTTATTTGTATGTGTACATTAATCTAACAAAAATATATGATTATATGTTAAAACACCATTTGCAGTTCTCAGGCATGATGCGTGATGAAAATGTTAATATTACGTTCGGGACCTCTGGCTCAAACGATGCAGATGGGTCTGACCATCATGATATGTTGGCACATGTATGTTAGTGTTTTTGAAGTGACTCTAAAATAAATAATTGTTGCCACACATGTACATGTATGTATATATATAATTTGATAAAATGTTTTAACAGGTACCGATTCCGTCTGATGTTTTTGGGATGGCGGTACCTTCTTCTTCCTTAGGAGATATACCTTCTACTTCATTGGGAGATGTGCCACAAGTATGGACAATTTTTCACAAGTTCAAAATTTATGTTACCTCAAAAAGTTCCATTAAAAATTGAGATATAGAGAGAGAGAGATCTATATTTTGAGTTATTTAAAAAATTTTGAATTTAGGTTCCTATAGAAGATTTTTTTAATCCAGGGACTCTAGCGACGGAGATAGGAACATCCACAGCATTTGAACAAGTTGTCTTTAGTTCCTTTTTTTAATATTATTGAAAATAAGTTTATATATGTACACGTGCATTTTCATTTGAAAGTTTTTAATTTATATAAATTATATATATATATATATATAACTGTACATGTATATTGTACAGTTTACCACTGCAGATGTTTCTATGGAAGAACCTGTTCATCAAATGGAGAGGGAACCTTACGAGGTATTGCATGATTTTTTTGTTATATTTTGTTTTTTACATGAAGTTCTAGATATATATATTCGCATTCATTTTTAAAACTTAAAATTTTAATGTTCAAGTACATGTGCATTGTGTATGTAGGTTTCCTATTCACAGGATAGGGCGCTACCTGAGACCTAGACGCTAGATCCTCCATTTAATGGACAAGATTTACAGTAGATTTGATTTCAAAATTTAGATGGTTTTAAAATTTGTTAAACTTGATACAGTTTGATACTCAAGTGAGATTTACAATTTTTGGACATATTTTATTACAATGTTATTATATAATTTGTTTTATTTAATTTTTGGATGGTTTTAGTACTTTTGGCATGTGAATGTGAGGTAATGTTGTCATCTGAATTACATTTGACATGTGATATTTAATGTTAAATGTTTTTGTTGGATAGTTGAATTATAATTGGCATGGCATCTGAAGTTTTTAAAACTACATGAATGATAGAATGTGAACCTACATTTGCACATGTGGCAAATTGAAATGTTACTTGTAACAAGACAATCCCCATTGATTTCATTACAATATATGTTGATTTATGATTTGATATAATTGCATGTATGATGGTACATTACTTGTAAAGTCATTGGATTAATAGTGTTCATTGATTTCAGTGTAAGCGCAAAAAATTATTGACAATGTAGAACGATTTTGTGTTATAATAATTAAACCTAATAATATTGGAGAGCAAGAGAGACTTGAGGTATGGTGTTTACTACAAGAGTTCGAGCTAAATATTTAAATGGTTTACCTATGTGTTGATTTCCGATTTGATATAATTGCATGTATGATGGTACATTACTTGTAAAGTCATTGGATTAATAGTGTTCATTGATTTCAGTGTAAGCGCAAAAAATTATTGACAATGTAGAATGATTTTTGTGTTATAATAATTAAACCTAATAATATTGGAGAGCAAGAGAGACTTGAGGTATGGTGTTTACTACAAGAGTTCGAGCTAAATATTTAAATGGTTTGTAGCTATGTGTTGATTTTTGATTTGATATAATTGCATGTATGATGGTACATTACTTGTAAAGTCATTGGATTAATAGTGTTCATTGATTTCAGTGTAAGCGCAAAAAATTATTGACAATGTAGAACGATTTTTGTGTTATAATAATTAAACCTAATAATATTGGAGACCAAGAGAGACTTGAGGTATGGTGTTTACTACAAGAGTTCGAGCTAAATATTTAAATGGTTTGTACCTATGTGTTGATTTCTGATTTGATATAATTGCATGTATGATGGTACATTACTTGTAAAGTCATTGGATTAATAGTGTTCATTGATTTCAGTGTAAGCGCAAAAAATTATTGACAATGTAGAATGATTTTTGTGTTATAATAATTAAACCTAATAATATTGGAGAGCAAGAGAGACTTGGGGTATGGTGTTAACTACAAGAGTTCGAGATAAATATTTAAATGGTTTATGATTTATGATTTATACTTTCTTTTTAATATAATCGATACGGAAAGATGACAAAACTAATAAGGGTGACAATAAGAATAGAAGTTCAGAAAATAGTTTAAGATTGATCACAAGAATTAAGAGAATGTCTTGGTCCATCATTGGTATGGCTTGTGCTGCAACCATGAAGTCTCATCCCAAAACCATAGAATGATCATCCATGTCAATGACTCTTAAGTCTATCTTTCCAAACCATGACCCTACTCTCACATGTGTGCCTTTCATGACACCAGTCACTGCTTTCATCCTCGAATTGACTACCTTGAAAGCACTCAACTCTTTCTCCATGCTAGCCTTCCTCTTTCTAAGAGATGAAGCTGCCTTTCGACTTAGGAAGCTATGGGTAGCCCCCGTGTCTATCAAAGTAGAGAAATTTTTCCCATGTACGGTTGTAGACACGAATCTCAAGTCCAAGGAAATTTCATCATCATTCCTCCTCCTTGTCTTGCGCCTTACTTCCACAATCTTCTTCAACATTTCCTCTTCCAACATGTCTTTTGAACTAGCCCTTGGCTTAATAGTCCTTTTCACATATCTCTTCTCATGAAGCTCCATAGAACAATCCGATCATGGGTCTGCTTGAATTGGTTCAAGCTCTTTCCTTTTAGAATTCTGTCTAATTGCTCCAATACGACATATATTGACTCCTTCCAAACGAAGTGCACCAATCCTCATAGTGTGGTATTCTTCTTTTCCAAGTGTGCCAACACATGCATTTTCTTTCTTCAAACCAATAGGTTTCGGATCAAGAAAGTCCCTCTTGATCTTATCTTCCATGTTCTTGACTTTAGCCTGCAACGTGGTGCTTCTTTCCTTCAAGTGAGCCCTTTCCATAAAGAATTCTTGAAGTCTTTGTTCACCTTGTCGTATCTCCATGTCAAGCTTTTCAATTTCAGCAGTTTGTCCAGATAGTCCATCCTTGGAATTTCTTGGGTGAAAAACCAAGTAGGTTGAACCAACTTTGGTCTAGTTCATTGGAATTCATTAAAGAATTGGTCATTGGAGCTACTTCAAGCTAGGAGTGAGCATCGTCACCAACCTACATTGAATATTTTACACTCCCTAGGGTGAATGATACTTTAAATTGATTGACAGTCTAAGACTTTCGAATTTTTCTGAATGCCAAATGATCTTACAGAGTTAGTATTTATAATATCCTAGTAGGTCATTCGGTGACAACTTTTACTAGAAACTTGAAACAACTTTGGCATGTGATATTTAATTTGTTAAATGTTTTTGTTGGATAGTTGAATTATAATTGGCATGGCATGTGAAGTTTTTAAAACTCGAGTTTTGGATGGTTTCAATCTACATTTTGCATGTGATATTTAATGAAATTTAAATGTTTAATGTTTTAATGTTGCACAATATATAACCAAAAGGGTTTTAAAACTTAAAGTTTTGGATGGTTTCAACCTACATTTGCACATATGGTAAATTGAAATTATGTTACTTGTAACAAGACAATCCCCATTGATTTCATTGTATATGTTGATTTCTAATTTGATATAATTGCATGTATGATGGTGCATTACTTGTAAAAACATTGGATTAATAGTGTTCATTGATTTTAGTGTAAGCGCAAAAAATTATTGACAATGTAGAGCGATTTTTGTGTTATAATAATTAAACCTAATAATATTGGAGAGCAAGAGAGATAAGGTATGGTGTTTACTACAAGAGTTCGAGCAGGTCATTCGGTGACAAATTTTACTGGAAACTTGAAACAAAGAGAATCTATCTTTGGCTAGGACATCATGTAAGATGCCTGACATAAACAGTAAAATTGTACTCATGTAAGTTTAAAAGCTGAGATTCGGGAAAGTGGGGACAACCACTTGTTATCTCGTCCCTTGGAGGCTAGGCCATATGGGGAACGAATCTGACCTTACAAAATAAAGTGAAATAATTTGTACCATATGGTCGGTTACTGATATAGAAGAACAATTAATATACAGGAACAATTAATTTCATTCTAGAATATATATATATATATATATATATATATATATATATATATATATAACATTTTTCATCAATGCACATGTATATAAAAACTACTTTCAGTTGATACTAGAGCACGTGCTTGTACCCAAACAATTTGTAACATGTGCAAACCACAAATAACATAAGTAGCTCAATTTTTAGTTGAGTACTGGAAGTTCTAAAACATATTTAATCCAAAGATAATATATTGTTGGACACTTCACTCAAAAAAATTCTAATGGAATTCCATCCTCAATAATCCGTTCATGATCGGATTTTGACATTTTCCATTTCTTAATTTTCGATTTTTTTCTTTGATTGAACTTCTATCAACTTTATGCGTGCTGCACACACCAAGTGACTATATTGACAACTTATGGAATCAGGTTCATAGTCTTCAAAGTAAACAAAGTCTCCACTTTGATGAGTTTGTTTGAAAAAATAACCTTTCAGTATAATAGACCCTCTGTCATACTGAAATCCGTGATCATTATAGTCTTGTAATAATTTTATTTTTCGTTCAGTGCAACGCATCAAATAATACTTCACATTTTCATCATTGTCAATAGGTGCAATTACAGCAAAAACATCTCCTGCACAATAAAATAAAAATTTAGCATTTAATTATGCATATTTAAATTTATTTCTAGATCTTTAAATCATTAGAAAGTAATTCAAATATTACCTTCTCTAACAAGATCAGAAACTCGATCACCATCGGATGATATTGTAGTTTCCTCTGATTGCATTTCTTCAAACATTGCAACAGACATTTTTCCCTTTGTATTTAGCTCTGTATGTTTCCAATCGTTCATGTACATTTTGTTTTCACAAACGTCATTGGATTTTGTGTTGTCTATGCAAACATCACAAAAACAAGAATATTTTCTTTTATCCAATGCAAACACATTTCTGGACAATTTTGTTTGAATTGAATGCAATTTCGAGTCCCTTTTATTGTTTCAACGTCATTTCCAATTGATCTATCTGCGTCTTCGATTCCAATATGCCAGAAAAACCTTTATATGGAAAATTAGAAAAAGAATTTGTAAATATGATATCAAAATACAATTAAAAATAATCATTGCATGATAAATGTACAATGTTTAAAATTAGATTTTCAATATAAATTAAATTGAATGTACCTTCGCACTTCTCTTGATGGGTTAATCTCATGGCTTAGAGCAGTTTTGCACCATTGAAAAACTTCTTCAGCGTTCACAAGTCGGCGTACAGAGTGGTTCATTTGATATCTTCGAAGTACTCGTTTTATGCATGCTCCTGCACCGTCATGTTCTCCTTTTCCATGGCCAGTCTCAAAGAAATTCCAACAATGTTTAATGCAGGTTTTCTTATGAAGACAACACAACCAAAAAATGATCGTGCAGATTTGAATTGACCTGCGCATCCGTCTGACCATATCCAATGTTCATTGAATGTTATTCCACGATTTTTCAATGAATCATAAATTCTTCCAAAACAATGTTGTGCAAAACATGTATCATGTGTACGATCGTCACTGATATAAAAGTGATATTCTTTAATGATATGTCGATTTTCACTCGTGCTTTCTATATGATCGACATTTTGTTCAGCATGTCTATATAGAATATGGACGAGCATGGAGACTTGGTCAGAGTGATAGTATTCACTCTGAATTTCTTTTGTGGAACAAATGTGTAGTTTTATGCAAAATCAATCACTGACAAAATGGTCCCTGGTGGAAAAACTTCACGAGATTTTTTGAATTGCAAGTCTTGCCATCGAGCTCTATGGGAATGCTTGGTGTATTTGTAAATTTCTGCCTCAAACTTTCTCAAAAAGTCTATCAGAAAAATTTCGTCTTCTTGTAATTCGATTCTTTTAACACTATCTTCACCTTGAATCGATGTACCGATATATTCATATCTCTTCCATTTCACTTTCATGTTGGACAATGATTGATCATTTATATCAATACGATATTTGTTTTGAAATTTAGTCAAATTTCCCCAATCATCGCATTTTTTACCACCAACACATTTCTTTTTGTAAAATAGTTCATCGCTTTCTCTTTCACATAGAATTTGAGATATGAATTCACGGATAGTGGAAGGAGGAGGTGGATCCTTCCATAATGTTCTACCGAAATCAAGGAATGTGTCATAATATAACTCAAATTCCACATGATAACGGCAACAACAAGTGTCGCGTACGTTGATAGGTTTTACATACCATGGTTTTTGTTGAACAAAAGCACTGAGTGAAACATGAATTTGACGATTCTCTTCTTTGAACTTGTTGAATAACTCTATTTGAGTGGTTTCCAAGAGATGTTTTTCATGTTCTTCGTATTGATTTCATGCTATTCTTCTTCGCATCACATGTCTTGCAGTCGGTGAAACACATGAATTGTTCTTCCAATATTCATATATTATTTTTTTAACATCTTCTCCAAGTCTATCTTTGTATGGTTGCCTACAAATAGCTCTCCAACAAGCGAGTTCATCATTTACGTCTATTTGCGGTCGAAATTTTCGATGTTTGTGCAGAGTTTTTCGCGAGGTTCCCAGTGCTCGTGCCATAGATGTTAGATTCAAACGATTCTCTTGAGTACTTGGTGAAACCATTTCCATTTGTATTCCTCTACGTATATTTGAAACATCTTTATCTCTAGATCTCTTAATTGACTCTATAGCACTACTCATATTTTTTATCACCTCTTCTTTCATTTTTTTCTCTTTGGTTGATTTTCGAATACCCAATAGTGTCGTCGCTTCTTTTAATTTCTTTGATGATAGGAGACCTTTCAACATTTGAGCTTGAACTGTCACTTGCTCATTTTTGAAATACTTTTCAAAAATTCTATCGACACGATATCGTATAACATAGTCAGGTTTTTTATCTCCATATGTGTGACTGTCGACATTTTCTAACATCTCATTATCGATAGTGATTTCATCTGTACATATTCGAAAAAATAGTACATATTCAATAAATAACTAAATTAATAAATATGTCAATAAATATTAGGAAAATTTTAAATATATCAATAGATCATAATATTTACATTTACATACCCGATTCAATTTCTGCTTGAGGTTGATTTTCTTCTTCAATATTTTGAGGAGTATCTCTGTCTGTTTACATTAAACAAAATAATTTTCAAACTAGTTCATCAAATAAAAATTAAGCTTCAAATTTTACATTGGGAAAACTTTAAAAATATATTAATAGATCATAATATTTACATTTACATACCTGCTTCAATTTCTGCTTGAGGTTGATTTTCTTCTTCAATATTTTGAGGAATATCTCTGTCTGTTTACATCAAACAAAATATTTTTCAAACTAGATCATCAAATAAAAATTAAGCTTCACATTTTACATTAGGAAAATTTTAAATATATATCAATAGATCATAATATTTACATTTACATACCTGCTTCAATTTCTGCTTGAGGTTGATTTTCCTCTTCAATATTTGAGATGGCTTCTAACTTTCTTTTGCGATATTGTCTCGTCTCTTCTCTACGTGCCTCAGGGTCTCTTTTTCGATCATATTTTCTCGCACAAGTTCTTCGATTTCCCATGATAATATGGCATGAAGTTCAAAAAATTTCCTTCAAAAAATTAGACAATAACTCAATTACAAAAAATATCACAAAAAATTTAATTTAAAAAAAAAAATTAAAAAAAATTCAGTGTAAATTTTTTGTAAAAAATACGTAATCCAATCCAAAACACACACTTTAAAAAACACAAAACACGTACATACCTCCAAGAAAAATCACGCCACCTCCAAGAAATGTCTTCCAAAAAAATTCTTTAAATCCAAAATTGTAAAATCAATTTGCTTCCAAGAAATGCTCTTAAACCCAATTCTTTAAACCCAAAATTTGAAGAAAAGTTTTTGAACAAAGAAGCTCAAAAGATTTAGTTCAACACAAAACACGTACATACCTCCAAGAAAAATCACGCTGCCTCCAAAAAATGTCTTCCAAACAAGTTCTTTAAACCCAAACTTTGAAGAAAAGTTTTTGAACCCAAACCAAGTCTTTGTAAAATGAGATGAAGTGTGAAATGTGCGAAAATTGTGAATCATTTCGTGGCAATTTATATTGACGCGAAATATGTTTTTTGTAGGGGGCTCCACAAAAATTTCCGGCCAACGGAGAGTTACACAATAGTTCAGCCGAACTGTTCAGAAGAAGTTCGGCCGAACTATTAAGACGTTAGATTTAGCGACTCATAAACGGAAAAAATAGTTCGGCCGAACTTGGACTAAAAGTTCAGCCGAACTAACGCGTCATCAATTACGCAAAAACCAGGCTCTGAAAACGGTTCTGCAACTTTGGACTGATTAAACTCCATGAAAGGTTGTTAATTAACTGTCGGAACCAAGACAAGCATTTTCAGAATTGAATCTAATTTCAGGAAATATAAATTTTATGGAATTTCATAAACGTTTATTAATTTTAATTATTTTTCTAATAAAATGGGTGCAAACAATTTCTGAGGGTCATTGTGATTCAGTGAAATAAAAATTTTGTATCTCCCAAAATACATTGTAAAAAAAATTGAAAAAATTATGGGGCATTACATTGGTCCGTTGACTCTAATGGGTAGCTTTTAGATTTTTAGTTTATAACTTATATGTTAAGAAATTTGTTGCCACGCGAAACATATCCAAAATACACATTTTTTCGTATTGGACCAGTTCAAAAAATTCTAGTAATTATGATATGCATCCATTGGCTTTGTAAATATGACGAAAACAAAGTAGACTCTGTCTAGATTGTTGTAACACATTTTGTTTTTTCAAAAACACAAATTTTCAATGAATACAACATTGTGACATAACATGACTTCTTAAAGGAAGAAGAATTTGTAAGAGTGGATAGGAAGGAGAAGGAAACAACTAAAAAATAAAAAAAGATGAATAAATAGATTCTAAGTAGGAATTTGATCAACAATAGGAACTTATTGGTGTAATTGACCTAACCAAGGATGAAGAAGATTTATCAAGGATAGGTACAAAGGTAAAATATGAGGTTGTTTCTAAGGTAGCTAATGAAACTCAAGTGTTTACTCCAACATAAGAACCTAATCAAAGAAGGAAACCAACTGAAATTGTAGCATTTGAATAGGATATAAATCATCTAAAGAGTTACCACCAATAGACAATGGAAACAAGCTAGTAATGGAACAATTTCATACTCTAGTTAACAAAGAAAATATTTTATCATGGGGTGATCGATCTATACATGAGCCTGTGGATGAAATTTCTATTATAGAATCAATTGATTATAATCACTGGAGATGAATGATTGTCAAGAGAACATAGAGGAAAATAAAAATAATTGTGGATAATATATATATATATATATATATATATATATATATATATATATATCAACCTTATCAAAATTATAAGTATTTTTTATTATTCCATTTTTTGAGTTACAGTATGTACAGTTCCGTAGACTTTAACGTTGTTGTACCTTATCACATAAACAAGGGGGTATCACACACTAATTTAGTGTATAGGGCCTAAACTTAAAATTATATTATTATTTTAGGCATGGCAGGGGTGGTTGTTTTGTGCCACGATGAAATAATTGAATTAATATTTTATTGGGGATTAGGATACAATTCCAATAGTCATGATGAGGCTTATGCTCTCATACATGGTCTAATCCTAACTCAAGAAATAAATATTCCTAGTCTTTATATCACTGGAAATTCTCAAATCATCATAAAAATCCTCATCAAGAATAATTTAAGAGAAACTCTTAAGAAGGTATGGTGATACTAAAGAGGTACAACACTTTTGAGGTCCATCATATTTTTAAGGCATAATAACTAGTTAGCTAATTTTTTTTACCAAATTAGGAACTAGATAACCAAAGGAATAAGGATTAACATGAATGAAAGGTTAAGACCCATCCCATAATCCTTTGATTAATACATTAACTTTAAATTGTGAGAGCCAGGTTTCCTCATGGCAGAAGTTGTATCATGTAAAATTAATTATAAAGAAAGAAGGTTAGATGGTCGGGGTTGTGATTCTCCAATCCATATTATTATTACTCTGATGTTGTTGTAGGTATGAGTGTGTACCATATATGGAGCTCCTCCAGTTTCCTTATTTAGAAATTATGCAAGTGAGTGTGACAAATCCCATCTTACATGAGGAATTGGGGGTATGCATGTATTTTGTCGTCTTGATTTTTGTTCTTAAAAGAAAAATTTACATGATTTCAACCTCCTGGTACAATGATTATGGTCTTCATATAAATCAAGGACGTTTTGTTAATGTTCCCCAACATGTGGAAAAGAAATTGTATATGCATAGGGGACATCATTATAGTCATGAGAGATATACTCATATCAAGTTGGTGCTCCAGAAAATTTGGAAGGCAAGAGGTTAGCTTGTAGGTTTTCTCCAAGACTTGGTAATTCGAAAGGAAAAGGGTTGGGAAAGCATCACTCTAGAACCTCTTTATTTTGGTAAGTTGTTTCTTTTCTCCTCTATATACTCTAATTGCAAATACAAGTTTGAAATATTTGTGGTTACAAAGGGGTGTAGAGATTGGTCGAGAGTCCTACAAAAATAGGCTATATTTATCTCTATATTCGACAAGGTCGAGGGGCATGAGTAGATATAAATCATCTCTAAGGGTTGATTTTTGCACTAAATCAATGTTGAGTGAAAAAAGGTTTCCATTGGTTAGTTGGGTTGGTCAAATGTTCTTAGTTATGGAATTTTTCAGTGATTTGTGCACTATATCAATGTTGAGTGCAAAAGGTTTCCATTGCTTAGTTGGGTTGATCAAATTTTTCATGTCTCATTAGAGATTATTATATGAGTCAACAAAAGGAGTGATGACATTTTATACTCATGTATGGAAGTGTATGCTCATCCAGGTTATTGATTTGTTGCAAGTAATTCTCTCCTCTCAATTTATATGTTTATCCCATTAATTTTATCATTATTGGAATTGGAAAGGGTAGGAGGTCCTAAGCATGTCTTGATAGCCTCGCTTCCCCCTATCTTTATGGGGTACCTCAATCAAGTTAGCAATATATTTAAGAAGATATTTCCTTTACACATAGACACAATGAACATCAGATACCACAAGATTAAAGATGATATGTCACGTCTCACCAATGAGGAATCCAGGAAATTAATGGAGAGGATTTCTCACCTCCATGAAAAAACCCTCAATTTGCAAATGCAACTCAACCAACTAGTATCAACTGTGACCACATACATGGAATTGTTAATTGACCGCAGAACCATCATGCAAAGAACTAAATATGAATTGTAAAGCCTCTATTCACAAATTGAAGAATTATAAATCTCCACCAGTAAGACTCCTTTGGAGCACTCTTTAAATAACTCAATTTCACAAGGACTTCCAGATATACATGTTCCACTTCTTCAGTTTGGTGGGTCAAGGTTTGGGGATATCATTCCTCCATAATTCAATTAGTATTTTTTTTTAATTTTGTAAATTTTTTAATGTCTTTTGGTGTATCTACTCTTTTTTGTATAATTGCTTAGATATCATAGAAACTAGAAATTTTGATGTATTAAACATTCATTGGAAAATAATGTTTATCAAAAGTTTAGTTGGAATAGCCCTTTTTAAATGTACTTATTAAGATCATAACATATATTTTTATTAATACAAAATTCTAGTTATGTTTAAAATAAATAAATTGGTTATTGTTGTAGTATTATAATTGTATTAAATTGTATACAATATCTTTCATGACCAGTTAACCTGCATTTTTATTATCATATTACTGTGTTAAGAAACAAAACCTATGGAGGTTGATCTAGAAATCTTGATCCTAAGTGTTTAGTCTCAAAAAAGTATGAGTAGGTATCTTATTCTTGGCCTTATACTCATGAAAAATGGGATGATGAAGCTTTTACAAAACATTCCCTCGATTGGGATGAGCTTTTGGAAAGGAGGAAAGATCCTTGCATCAATAGGTTTAAGACTTTGTCATAAGATGAGAAATTTTTAGAACTTAATTATGATCTAGTTGTTGAGAGAGAACTTTAGGAAGCTAGAAGGCAAGAAGAAACTAGGATGAAAGAAGAGTCTAAATTCAAGAAATTAAAGAAGAACCATTTATGCCACTTAGATAGCCTAAAAATGAATGCAAATTTGAGGAATAATTACAAAAGAAGCATGAAGAAAATGTTACTCAAGAGAAATTGGAAAGCCAAAGGAAAGATGTTGGGGTTAAGCAAAGGAAGAAGAATTTGCAAGAATACATAGGAAGGAGAAGGAAACAATTAAAAAAAAACAAGATGAATAAATAGATGCTAAGTAGGAATTTGATCAACAATAGGAACTTATTGATGTAATTGACCTAACCAATGATGAATAAGATTTATCAAGGATGGGTACAAAGGTAAAAGATGAGGATGATTCTAAGGTAGCTAATGAAACTCAAGTGTTTACTCTAACATAAGAACCTAATCAAAGTAGGAAACCAACTAAAATTCTAGCATTTGTATAGGATAAAGAATCTAAAGAGGTACCACCAATAAAAAATGGAAAAGAACCAGTAATGGAACACTTTCATACTCTAGTTAAACTAGAAAATATTTTATCATGGGGTGATTGATATATATGTGAGCCTGTGGATGAAATTTCTATTATAGAATCAATTGATTATAATCACTAGAGATGAATGATTGTCAAGAGAACATAGAGAAAAATAAAAATAACCCTGGATTATTATGTTTTGTACTTAAAAGGATCCTTAATTGGATGCTAAGAAGGAAAAATTAAGTGAGTTATTATCTGCAAAAACATATATTTCTTATGCAACTATTCACAAGGATAGAGATGAGGAGGTTGAAGTAGAAGGGATGAGAAAGGAACTTGATTTTATTTTGAATTGGGTTAGATATTGCAAGGAATATAAAGTGACAATGCTAGTAGATGATAATGTAGCAAAGAATGAGAAACATGAACATATTAAAAGGACATTCCTAGATATAATAATATAGATTCAAGAGAAGCATTAATGTTGTCCACAATACATAAAGAGGTTCTTAGATAAAGAAAGAAATGGGGGGTTGGGGGGGGGGGGGGGGGAGGGAATTCAAGACCAAATAGAATATATATCAAGCAAATTCAAAAGGTCCAAGGAGAATAGGATCACAACATCTAGATATTAATAAAAGAAAATATAGTTAGGATGTAGGGATCGGTGTAACATTGGACATGACTAGGCACATAGTGTTGAGATTTGTAGCTTAGAAGGTACTTCTAGTCTTTTTTCTTGACTAAGACCTTGATTTTCCTCCTTAAGAGCTTACACTCAACAAAGAGAGTGTGTAAGTGAGTTGCATGCATGTTCATGTGATTTTCATGTATGGAAAGCAGAATTTATGACTCTTACTTGAGTTAAAGTGGAGAAATATAAAGATAGGATAGTTAACTAAAGTAATGTTAGTTATCTTCAGTTAACTTGACGACTTAATTTTGGCCTTCAATATTATCCTAAGAAAAATATAAATTTAATCTAATATGAGGTGCTAAGACACAATAGTAGAACAAGACTGAGAGATGATTATGAGTGAGTGTGTGTTGGGTTCGAGACAATGCAGTGAGGCTAGTGATCAATATTTTATTTTCTCAGTTGGTCCTTTATCCCTGGTACGAGAACCCAAGTAAGTTCTGTGATTAATTTATTAATGAAGAGTTGTTGATTAGGAAGAAAATTGTGTATGTTTTTGTGATTAATATCGAGTAATTTTTCTTTCATTATATTATTATGAGTTAGGAATATGGTCATGTATTCGTTCCATAGTAATTGTTGGGAACCAAATATGAGGAGTTGGGTTTGGAAATTATAACAGGTTATCAGAGTCGAAACTCTGAATCGGTCTTGGAATCACAGGAAGTCAAGATTGTATTGGATCACCAAATTCATATTGGCTCGGATCATACGAACATTTTTTTTTTAGATGGAGAGAAGTGTTTTTTTAAAAGCAATATTTTCTTTGGTCAAACAAAAAAGAAAGATAAAAAAAAAACAAGCAAAAGGTCCCGTGCTTTTTTATAAATAAAATAATTAATAAAAAAAGAGGCTTAGCATGATGGCTAACAACCTAATTGTCGGTTGAGCCACTAGTCGTTGCTAGGCAATCGACAACCAACTAACTGGTCAGCACAACCACAGCGAAGGCTGGTAGATAAGGGGAGCCAGTGGAAAATGGAGTCAGGAATATTTCAACCAGTGGTTGAGCATAGAAAAATTGGGATGTTGGGCGACGAAACAAACCAACCTCAGAAGTCGATGAGATATTGGAGACCAAGTTAGGGGCGTAAAAGTTTGGAAAGATGCATAGGATTCGAGCTTTGGGGGTTTGAACAGAAGTTGGGTTGATACATCAGTTCGAACAATGCAAAGAGGGGACAAATAGGGAGACCAACACTAAACCACATGTAGAGGAAATCATCCGAGTCTAAGACAAAAAAATATCGATGCACAAACAGGAAATGTTTAAAAGCGCTCGACAAATGAGGGTTGGGCCAATAAAAAAAACTGATGAACCCGACCGACCAACCTCATAGATTAGGAAAACATGAAATATATGAATGTGGGGGATCCTGGGTAAGATCCAAGAACGAATCAAGAAAATTTGGTTGGGGGCAGAGTGCAACTGACAGTAGACTGGAACAGACCAATGGAATTTTTGGGCCAAGACAAGCTACAGAGATGCAAGGATGAAAAGGGTGTAATAAATTTGTAGGGTGCAAGGGCTGATAGTATTTTTTGTCCACCAGGATAATTTAAAAAAAAAAAACATTGCTATAATTCTAAAGTATCCGGGCAACGGGTAGCAGGTAGTAGACATGGGCAGTGTGCAAAAGGTAAAATTAATTGTTGGTCAATTTGACAAGAATGGCTACTAGACTATGTTACAAGGACAAGTTGGACGGGGCAAGAGATTTAGCCCATGGAAGGAGTGTATTTTTCTGTTATTTGAGGAGCGGGAGTTGTGGGACATTGTGGAGAAGGTTGTCCCAATTCCTAGAGATCCTTCTCCATTGGTTGTGTTTAATAAGATAAACATGAATGCTAAGAGAATAATCCTAGACTCCATTAGAGACCATGTTATACCTCATGTGACGAGTAATAAGTATGTATATGAGATGTGGGCATCCTTAACCAAGATGTACAAAAGTAAAAAACAAAATTAGAAGATGGTGTTGAAGGAGAAACTGAGAAATGCCAAGATGTCTAAAAATGACATGGCTGCATAATACTTAACCATGGTCACTCAAATTAGAGATTATTTGGAAATAGTGGGAGAAATGATTGGAAATGAGGAGTTGGTCAGATCAACCTTGACTGGCTTTCCTCTGAAGTGGGATGCCTTTTTTGATGGGAGTGTCACACGGGAGAATCTACCTAGTTGGGATAGATTGTGGGATGACTTAATACATGAAGAGACAAGGAGACATTCCAAAATTTAAGACCGACATGATGGAAAGGATGATGAGGATAATTTTTCTCTTACTAGAAAGGGAAAAGGTAAAGTAAAGGGAGTGGGAGATATAATTCGGTGAACGACTTCATAAAATTGAAGCGCTTTTCATGTCACAAGGTTGGTCACTATGTGATCTAGTGTCCACACAAGAAGAAGAAGAAGAAATAAGATCAGGTGGCTTCATCAACATCAACTGAGATTGATGAATTTATGGAGAAATTCAAGAAAGAATTTTCTCTAGTTTCATGTGCTTCTAATAGTAGTATTGTTGTGTGTGAGGATAGTGGGTTATGGCTAGTGGAAAGTACAGCGTCCAGTCACATGACGAGGATGAGGTTGGTGTTCTTCACTATTTCAGAGGTAGGCTTAGACTACAATGTGAGTTGTGGAACTAGCACCACACATTCATTGAATGGGGTTGGATGTGTCATATTCTAGCTAGAGTCAAGGAGACTTCTATATTTGATAGGGATGTTATTTATTCCAAGATTGATGGTACACGTGATCTCAATATCGGTATTAGAGGATGATGGATATAGAGTTTGTTCTGGGATGAACAAGTGCTTATATATTTAAAGGGAGCGACCTTGGATGTAGTTGTGTTACTTGGCATCAGAAAAGGGCAGTCATACACATTGTTGGGACAACCTGTGGGTATATCTGAGGGGATATTGGATACAATATTAGTGTCAGTTGTTAAGAGGGAGTAGGTGGAGAGGAAGAGTTATTCTTCAGGTACTTCCAAGAGCCTCAACTATTATGATATGACATTGATGGATGCTCAAGAGAAATATCCTTGCAGCATGGATGGAAGTGACATGTCCTCAACTCAGGTTTCAGATCAGGTAGAAGGATAGGCTTCAGTGTCAGAGGGAGTAGCTAAAATTACTGAGATGGGCTTGAAGATAGATCTAGTCGGAGGAGGTTCTTCCAGAGGTATCTCCCTTTCTAAGAGGGAGTGTTAAGCTTTGTAGCTCAAGAGGTACTTCAATTCTTGTGTCTTGACTAGAAGGACCTTGATTTGCCTCATTAATAGTTTTCATTTGATAGGAAGAGTGTGCAAGTGATTTACATGCAATTTGTTGTGATGTCCATGTAAGGCAAGCTAAATTTATGACTTGTACTTGATTTAAATTAAAAAAAATCTAAAGATAGGATAGTTAACTAAAGTAATGTTAGTTATCTTCAGTTAACTTGACGTCCTAATTTTGGCCTTCAATATTAGCCTACGAAAGTTATAAATTGAGCCTGATGTGAGGTGTTAAGACGCAATAGTAGCACAATATTGAGATAGGCTTCTTAGTGAGTGTGTGTTGGGTCCGAGAGAATGCAATGAGGTTGGTGATCAGTGTTTCATTTTTTTAGTTGGGCTATTATCCCTGGTACAGGAACCCAAGTAAGCTTCATGATTAATTTATTAATAAAGAACCATTGTTTGGGTAGAAATATGTATATGTTTCTATGATTCATATCAAGTAATTTTGCTTCCGCTATATTTTTATGAGTTTCTCGTTGTGTATTAGTTCTGTAATAATTGCTAGAAACAAAATATTGGATGTTGGGTTCGGAAAGTCTAACACAAAGTTGAGGAACTATGTGAATGAATAATGGTCCATCTATTTCAAATTTTGGGATAAGGTTAACCAGGTTATGAGTAATATTCACTCAAGTAGTACTAATTGAACAATGGGATTTTATCAAATAAAGGATGTAAAAATTCAAGCAAATCACACAATAGTTTGAAGCTAATATCATAGGGATATCTTCAATATAAAAAAATGTCACATGTAGAAATACTTATTCATTGAAGAAAATATGGCTAGTGGCTGGAGCTATAATTTTTTGTTAAATAAGGGAAATTTTAGGGGACAAATTTTACTCATGTGCTAATTTTCCAAGATTTTTCTGTGTAAAAATATTTGTTATTTTTCATTTTTGTCTCAAATTTATTCACTCAAATTCCATGGGATAAAATTATTCTACCTTAAAAATAGATAAAAGCATGGCCCTCACCTTCTATATAGGTTTTCTACCATATTATGTTTGATAGGATACATCTTGTGTTAATTTGTATGGATGATACTGTGGATAATCTGGGAAGCTCTTCAGAAGATGATAACCACAAGAACTTAAAAACCAAAAATTTTATGGATTATGTGTTATTTTTCTTATTTCTTTCATTTTAATTTTAGTTATTTTATAAATTCAACTACTAAGTGACTAATAATTAGTTGGGGATCTAAAGAAATAAATTACATAATTTAATATTTCAAAATATTATAAGATATATTGTTATCAATTATTCTAATGGAATACCTAGGAAAATTTAATATCATGACCATGCTATTGATTTGCAACCAACAAGTGTACTACCTAACTTAGGCCTTACAAGCACCCAGATGCACAAAAGGGTGAAATCGAGTACATGGTTCAAGAAATGTTATAGGTTAACATCATTCAACCTAGCTAAAGTGCTTTCTCTTCAGTAGTAGTGATAGTTTATGAAAATGAAGGTTCATGGCATATGTGTCTAGATTACAAAGAGTTCAATAAGATGATTGTTAAATATAAGTTCATATTTTCTATCACAAATGAATTATTATATGAATTGAAAGGAGAAGTTGTATTTACAAAGTTGTATCTCCATTCCAAAAATCAACAAATTGGAATGAGGCAAGAAGAAATCCCCAAAACAAAGTTTATAAAAAATGAAGGTCATTATAAGTTTTTGGTGATGTCACTAGGACTTACTAATCCACCTTCCAAATTTCAAATATTGGTGAATTCTATATTCAAAGCCTTCCTCAAAAAATTTCCTTTGGAATTTTTTAATGATATATTAATCTACACCAAATCCTAGGAAGAACATGTACATCGTATTGACAACGTCTTAAAACAATTGAAGGAGAAACAACCATACATGAAGCCATCCACGTGTTCCTTTAGGGTTCATGAACTAGAATAGTTGGGTAAATTGTATCTCATTAAGGTGTTATAGTGGAACCTAACAAAATTAAGGTATGATGGAATGGATATTTCCCAAAAAAATTAGAATCTTATTGGATTCTTAATATTAACAAGATACTATGATAACTTTGTTGAGAATCATGGTCGAATAGCAACATGTTTAATAATTTTATTGAAAAAGGAGACATTTTGCTGGACTTAAGAAGAAAAAAACTCCTTAGAAAAAATTAGGAAGCTTATGTGTACAGCTCGTGTCCCAGTAATGCCTAATTTCAAAAAATCCTTTATTGTAAAGTGTGATACTTAAAGGCACATCATTTGTGTAGTTTTAACGCAAGAAGGAATACCCATTTATTTTCAATGTAGTTGGATTAAAGGAAATGACTTACTCAAACTCATTTATGAAAATGAAATATTAGGCATACTACTTGAAATTCAGGAATGATGCCCTTATCTAATAGGAAGACACTTCGAGGTAAAAACAAGCCATGATAGTCCAAATTAATTCTTGGAATAATTATTATCTTTAGAAGAAAAATAAAAATGAGTTAAAAAGATGCTAGGTTATGACTTTGAAATTATCTTAAAATGGGAAAACATGTGATGGTAATTGCACTTTAAATGAAATAAGACATAGAGATTTTACTTTATGCTCTTTCCACTCTACAAACTAATTGGGTGGAAGAAGCAAAGATAGAATGCACGTAATATCAAATGGTATGCAAGTTCATTCCAAAACCATAAGAGGACTTGAATGCATTAATAAATATGAGTGGAAAAATGATTCACTATAGTTTCAAGATCAGTTCTGATTATGTAAGATGTACCAACTCAAATAGAAGGTATTCTTGGTATTGAACACTTCTCTTATAGAAGGAAATTCATGGTTCCTAGAAACTTACCACAATATCAAGAAGGATTATTTTGGAACTATATTAAAACCATTCTAGAACTTTATTCAAACTATACCGTTTAAAAATTTGTAGCTAAATGTTTGGTTTTCCAACATAATAAGGGTGAGGCAATTAAGACCCTGAGTCTTCTACAACCACTAACTATACTAAGATACCATTAGGGGAGGTCCCAATCGATTTTTTTATAGTTCTACCAAAGTTTGAAAGAAATAATGTCATGACGGTAGTGGTGGATTGAATCATGAGTCATTCCCATTTTTAATATATTTCTCATTCTTAAAATCAAGTATAATAGTTGAAACATTCATGGAAAATTTACTATTTTCCCATATACAAGAATATCTAATATTTTTGTCAAAAAAAAAATTCCTTTGGTGAGCAAAGTTATTTTCAATGAGACTTAGGTTCAAAGGTTAGACTAGTCATTTAAAAAGTCGATTTTTTTTGTTCGTATACAAGAATATATGATATCACATAATCCACTACATTGCTTGATCTGTATTTGTAAACTTGAAGGTTTTATGAAATGTGCAAGTAAAATTTTATGTCTTTTAGGAAATTAACCCATTTTCAAAAGTGCATAAATTAATGGTTTTTAAATTATTTTACTGCATAAAAACAGAGACAATAACATCATACACAGTAACACAGGACAAAAAAATGATGAAGGAGTTCACCCCTCCTAGGATACATCTCTTGGTCCAGCTTCCAATGTTGGGCCTCTTTCATTAAGTGCTAAAATTTGTGATTAAATGGATTTATGGTGCTTTAAATGAAAAAATAATGTCTCCAATGGCTCCATAACAGTAAAAAACCCCATGTTGGGCTCTTGTTGGGCTCAATTTGGTAAAAAACTAAAGAATTTATGCTCTAGAGAAGTTTTGTTTCTAACTGCTCTACAAACTGCACTCCCCTGCTAATGGTTCTACGAATCCGCCTTTCCGGAACCACCAAGAGACAATTTTTCCCGATGCTGGTGAGATTCATGCTGAATTGGGTGAAATTTATTGCCTCATTTAAATGCCCTTTAATCCCTTTGGGAGGGAAAAACTGGGCCACGTGCCCTAATACCCGGCGTTGGGCCACACACTCTGCATCGGTTCAACTTACCCGCCCTACACTGTGGTTAAGTTATTTGGGCACTATAGCGTTGGGTCTAGGTTAATCCCGAGCCCTCAGCTCCCCTTCCACCTACGGCCTCGTCCGTGTTAAGGTGACCGGGGGACAGGGCTTAGCCCCGGCCCCTGCCCTATCCCCCAAACGAAAAATAATGAAACTTTAAATATAATGTCGCACCATAGGGTGTTAAGAACCACCCGATAGCGTAGCGGTAAGGCGTTGTCGTGCCATACTTGAGGTCCTGAGTTCTATTCTATTGTAGGCTATTTCATCCATAAGAAAATTGTATTCAACCTTTGGGAGGTCATGTGGCTACCTTCCATTCTCCCACGTGGATCCCATTCATAGGGCCACCAAAATCAAACCAAAGCCAATCAAAACTTGTCAAATCAAGCCAATCAGATGAGGCCACTTGGAAGCCTTCCATTGGCTTGAGAACCCGAATCACCTATTTAGTCACCTTTCTGAATTAGCATACGGACTTCCTAGTCATCAGTCCTGCAACCAACCTGCAAATTCTTTCGTTGTTTTGGAAAAAAATTAGAATGCGATATTGAGATCATACGATAACAGTTTTGAGTGATTCAGGGTAACAAGATTTATGTTTTGGCATCTGTTTCAAGCACTTTAGAACACTTTGAATTTTGAGCACTTTACTAATCCACTAGATCATTCCTCCCCACTAGAAGATTTTGGACCTCAAAATGATCATTTTCATTCAACAAACATATGAGGGTACAGTTCCCTCAACTTTTCAATCTCAATCCATTTTTCTTTTCTAGGGTTTGTATCTTTGAGCCCCACATGAAGGTACTCAACGCTCCCTCATTTTGAAGTTTGTGTTCTCATGTCAAGGATGTTGTCTTGCTACAATTCTTCAAGATATTCAGGATAGAAATATTCAATTGAAGGAATCTGAACATTCTCTCCTTGATCTTCAATCAAAGGAGGCTCATATAATCTAAAATTTTCAACATTTACAACTACATAGATTTGCATATATGGAGGAAAATCTAACCGGAATGAATTATTACCAATCTTTTCTAAAATCTTGAATGGACCATGTATGAATGGTTTTAGTTTTTTACCTTCTCCTTGGAGTCTTTCCTTGCTAATGTTAAGCCAAACATTATCTCCCACTTGAAAATTGTGATCAACACAATGCTTATCATGTCTTTTATTGTACTTGGATTGACTCTTTTCCAACTTTCTTGAACCATTTAATGCACCAATTGAAATTTTCCAATGAATCACTTGGCCTTATCTATGTCACTATGTCCATCAATAAAAAATCTTTCCCAAAAGATAAAATCTAGAGGATATTTTGGTAAGCATCCCAAGCATGCCTCAAATGGAGATGTTTGAGTCAATGAATGCTTGGCCCGGTTGTAAGCATGTTGAATGTAATGCAATTGTTCATCCCATAATTTAGGATGTTTGCTGCAATAAGCACGAAGAATATGCATTATCGTTCTATTCACCAATTTGTTTGGCCACTGGAATGTGGATGGAATGTTGTGCTCTTTTTCAATTTGGTGCCCATGAGTCCCCATAAAATTGACTAAAATTTCTTGACAAATCGAGAATCTCGATCAGGAATAATGGATGTGGGAAACAAAAAATGCACCCATACATTTTGAAAGAACAATTGTGCAGTGTGTTCAATTGTAACTTGCTTCTTAGAAGGCAAGAAAATACATATTTTTCTGAAATGATCCACAGCTACATAAAGATAATCATGACCTTTCCTAGACATAGGTAGACCTCCCACAAAATCCATAGAAACACTTTCCCAAGGACGGGAAGGAACAGGAAGTGGAGTATGAAATCCAAAATTTCTATTGCTAGGCTTACTGATAGCACATAAATAACATCCTCTTACATATCATGACACACTTTCAGTCATACGAGGCCAATAACAATACCTATGTAATTGTGACACTGTCTTGCCTACACCAAAATGGCCAGCAATAAGAGAATTATGTTCTTCCATTATGATGTTGACTCTTTCTCCCTCTAGAATACATAGCTTGGCAAGATCATACAACAATTTATCATGCACATGATAATCTAATTCCTCTACTTGGTTACCTTGACACAAAGTTGCATATACATCCTTAAAATCCTCATCTAAAGCATATTTCTCAACATAGCTCTCATACATGATAGAATTATGCTTAAGAATAATGGATGCACTAACAATTGGCCTAGATAGCATATCAACAAATTTGTCATAGATACATTTCTTATACCTTATGATTGAGTGGAATTGTTGTAATAAACCCATCCATCTGATGTGTCTCACTTGTTGTAGCTTGGTTTGTTACAGTATTGGGTTTTGGTCAATTCAAAATGACTTCGACCTTTGAGGGATCTATCTTCAACTCACCCCCTCCAACAATATGACCCAAATATACTAAAGAGGTTTTCCCAAATTCACATTTAGACATGTTTAAAAAAAAATTCTTTCTTTAAGACATATAGAACTTGCCTAACATGCTTGACATGCTCTTCACAAGTCTTGCTAAAAATCAATATGTCATCTAAGTATACTATCACAAAATCATCAAGAAAAGGCCTTAAAATATCATTCATAGCCCTCATGAATGTAGAAGGAGAATTACAAAGCCCAAATGGCATAACCAACCACTCAAGCAAACCTTGCTTTGTCTTTAACGTTGTCTTCCAAATGTCTCCTTCAGCAATCCCAATCTGATGATAGCCACTCCTCAAGTCCAACCATAGTGAAATAAACAACATGTTTCAATTGATCAAGTAAATAATCAATTTGAGGAAGAGGGTAATGGTTCTTTACCGTGATTTTTTTCAAGGCTCTAAAGTCCACACACATGTGCCATGTATAGTCCTTCTTTGGCACTAAATCAATAGGTGACCCGCATTGTGATGTGCTTGGTCTGATGACCCCTTTATCAAACAACTCTTGGATTTGTTTCTTGATTTATTCATTCTCCATGAATGACATCCTGTACGTGCCAATTTTTGGAAGAGTAAAACCTTGCTGCAATTGGATTTCATGATGGATTCCTCTTTTAGGATGAAATCCTTTAAGTTATTGAAACATCTCATCATAGGTGTTAACAACCTCAATCAAATCAGATTTTAATCTTGCATCACATCCTTGGAAGGCTTAATTCTCAACATTATTTTTGGGTTTGATCATCAAGAGTACACAATTCTTGCTAGCATTAATAAGCCTCTTCATTTTTTCAACATTCACAAGAGATAAATTTAATTTCTTGCGATGTGCTCTAACAATACACTCAATCCCATCTTTAATTAAATGATACTTGTTCTCATGCGATGAAACATGGCTTTCCTATTATATAGATATTGATCCAGGTGGATATTGGTGGCCACCCGCATATTCCACTTGGGGCCCCACCATTGTCTCTTTCAGTTTTTCAGTTTCAGCACAACTTACTATTTTTAGCAGTTTTTCGGGTCCTGAACTTCCAGAGCCATTTTGAAGCCTTAAACGATGTTTTTTGGGCATATCGCCTCTGGCACATATGATTCCATTCTATAGTTAATAGTTATTATTTTTATTCCTCAGATAGATATTTCTAACGATGTATCATGTGCATCAAACGGATATAGTATGCCAAAGTTATGACCCCGGGAAGTTGAAACACCAATTTACCCAAATGGGGCCCATAGTTTTGGCGCTTCATCTCCTAGGGTTAGATTTTTTGATGTTTATGGTTTTACATTGTTTATCTATAATAAATAGGCCCTCTAGCCTCATTGGAACACAGTTCAGAGGCCTGTAGCCACCACATCTCTTCTCAGAGACAAGCTACCAGTGCCCTAGCTAGTTTGTCTCCATTTTGTCTGTAAGCAAATTTCAGTTCCTTGATATTAACGAAATGAAGTGTTCTTTCCACTGCATCATTGTATTTAAGTTTATATGTATATTCTGTTGTGTTCCTACATAAATCCAGATCAGTGGTATCAGAGCGGCCTGATTTTTCTCGATCCTTCTTTGCATGTCCCTAATGAGGTCGGGGTATAAGGAGTTAGAGCTCAATCTGGTTGAACCTTTGCAAGTTCAACCTTGCAAACCCCGACGACAGCTTCATGGGGGACAAAAATAAATTTGAGGGAGCAAGATATCCTATCAAAACATTGCTTGAGGAGGCCCTCGAAAAACAAAGGAATGCGATGATGGATAAATTTTCCCAAATCCTTCAACGACTGCCCACCGGCTACGCATCTACATCCAAAAACCACTCTGGAGGCGCGACTCCCTTAAAAGTACAAGTAAACTTTGAAATTCCCATATTTGAGGCTCAAATAGATGCAGATGACATAGATAGATGGTTGAATCTATTAGAAGGATATTTCTCGGTTCATGACTTTTCTGACCAAGAGAAGATTATTTTTGCACTCATCAAAGCTCCCCCTCATGTCAAGGACTGGTGGGAAACCTATAGTGAGAAAAAGGACGAGACAAAACCCTCTCTGTTCTCAGCTGTACCCACTTGGAATTATTTCTTAGATGCCATCAAGGAACAATATTATCCCGTTGGGAGCTATGAGGACAAGTACATACAGTGGACCATGCTGCAGCAACAAAGGGATCAAGATGTGCATGAGCTGACGAATTTGTTCCATACACTGCGCACAAATTTGGGTATCAAAGATTCGGAGAAACATTTGGTGCTAAAGTATCGAAGTTGTCTGCACAGATACATTTAGGAGGAAATGGAGTTCCTTGACATCTCCTCGCTTGGTACGGCATACCAGTATGCTACCAAGATTGAGCATAAATTCAAATAGAAGAAGCGATACTTTGGATCTTCGAATAAAAAGCAGGGGAAAGAAGCCCCCAAATCGCAGAAAAAAGGACAAAGCCAAGGCATGGAAGCCCAAGACAGCCTGCCAAATCCACAAGCAAAGAACAACACTATGAAGCCACAGAAGGACACGAGAAAGTGGTGTGAGTTCCATAAGAGCTCCACTCACAACACAAGTGAGTGTTGGGCCAAGCAGTCGTTGGTGGCTGAGATGAGGGCTTCTAAATCAGATGCATGATCTGACTCTGAATCAGAACCTGAAAAATGGAATGAAAAAGGGAAACAGATTATTGATGTGGAGCCCAACACCATTGTTGCCACTGTAAAGATCCAGGAGGAACTGGAAGATCTAGAGGAGGAGGAACGTCTCTTCCACTCCCATATGTGGGTAAAGAGTTCCCCGCTACAGTTATTTTTTGACAATGGGAGCCAAAAGAACCTCAATTCAATAGACGTCGTGAAGCGGTTAGGCTTTCCGACCATATCACACCCACAACCAAACACCATCGTGTGGCTTCACCAAGGATGGGATTTCCGCGTCAGCCAGTAGTGTCGTCTTACCTATAGCAACAAGCCCTTCATGGATGTGGTATTATGTGACATTGCTCCTCTTTATGTTTCTGATGTATTATTAGGCCAACCATACTTGTCGAAGCGACATGTTGTGTATGAGTCCTGGCCTCGTGTTGTTATTGTTACTTTGGGAAATAAGTTGTATAGGATACCAGAGGTACCACCGCCTGTCGTTATCTCTTTGGTTACTGAAAAAAATGCAATAAGCTCATTTCCCAAAATAGAAAATTTGTTTTCTTGATGATCCACCCCTAGGGAAAGAAGAAGACTGTGGCCACGACCTCCAGACAGGGCTCCTCTGCACGACAACAACAAATGGACAAGGTTATGGAGGAGTACGAGGACATATTCACCTCACCCACAAGGGTTCCTCTACACTATCAGGTTAAGCACCCCATTGATTTGACCCCAAGTGCGTCACTACACAATGGACTGATCTATCAGTGCTCTGTTCTGGAGAATGATAAAATCAAGAGGCAGATTCAAGAGTTGCTGCAGAAAGGTTCACATCTGGCCAAGTTCATCGCCCTGTGGGAGCCCTATCATGTTGGTATAGAAGAAGGATGGGACTTGGAGACTCTGTATTGACTATCAGGTGTCGAACAAGATCACTATCCGAAATAGGTACCCGATCCCACAAATTGATGACCTTCTAGACCAACTGAAAGAGGCGAAATATTCCAGCAAGATCGACATGAAGTCTGAGTATCACCAGGTACCAGTTGAACCCTTTGATGTGTTGAAGATGACCTTCAAAGAAAAGGAGGGCATTTTTGAATGGCCAGTCATGCCTTTCGGGTTGAAGAATGCTCCCGCAACCTTCATGACGTTCACGGATGACATCTTGCGGCCTTTCACCAACTCATTTGTAGTGGTGTACTTGGATGACATTCTGATCTTTAGTTGCGGCGACACAAGTTGTGTGCCAATTTGCAGAAGTGAATTTTTTGCATGACCCGAGTTCAATATCTGGGATACATTATTGATGAAAGGGGGGTGCATGTGGATCCAATCAAGATCCAAGTCATTCGGGATTGGCCAGCCCCAACCACTCTAACAGAGCTTGACATCTTTCTGGGTCTTGCTAATTTCTACCACCGGTTCATGTTGGGATTCTCTCATATCACTTGGCCCTTGAGTCAAGACAGCAATGGAGGAGCGAAAGAAAAATTCTTTTGGTCGGAATCTCAATGGAAGGCGTTCATAGAAATGAAACATCACTTCTATTCTGCCCCAATGCTCACATTACCAGACTTGCAACAACCATTTGAGATCAAGACAGATGCCTCTGACTATGCTATTAGGGCAATTCTTACTCAACAGGGGCATCTAGTGTCATATCACAGTGAGACATTGTCCGACACAATTTGTAAGTATCCCACTTATGACAAAGAAATGTATTCCATTGTGCAAGCTTGTCGACAATGGAAGCATTACATTCTAGGGAAGGAAACAATCATCCACACAGACCAACGACCCCTGCAATTCATACAGACATAAGGGAAGTTGCAAAACGATCGCCATCAGAAGTGGTCCACATATCTCCAACAGTTTCATTTGAACATTAAGTACAAGAAGGGTAGCACCAACAATGTTGCAGACTGCCTCATCCGACCAACGATCATGGTGCTAACCACCATTCTCAACTATTATGGGCACGATACTTTTGATTGGTTTCTTATCTACAAGAGCGATCCAGAATTCGACCACACATACAAGGCACTATTGGGGGGTATGCAAGTTCCAAATTTTCACCTCCAAGTTGCACTGTTATGTCACCTGGGACAACTTTGTGTTCCTTGAAGCAAGCGTGCCAAGATGATATGGGAAGCACACTATAGTTGAGTCACTGGGCATTTCGAGGTCGAGAAAATATTGGATGTACTGCAAAAGTATTTCTATTTCCCGAGGCTTCAACAGGATGTCGGGAAGTACATCAGATCCTTCACTACTTGCGCCATTTCCAAACAGACCATCAAGAATCAAGGCCTCTATACTCCGCTACCTATCCCTAGTTGACCTTGGGAATCCATCTCCATGTATTACATGTCGGGCCTTCCTTCTACTAAGCATGGAAACGACTATGTTTTTGTGGTCGTCAACAGATTCCTGAAAATGGCCATTATGGCGGCCTGCAAGAAGAATATCACAGAAGAAGCCACTGCTAAACACCTCTTTGAACGAGTGTGGGTGCACTTTTGGATCCCACAGTATATCATATCAGATCGGGATAGCAAGTTCCTCAACACATTTTGGTCAAGCCTCCGATCAATGCTGAACACTAAGCTCATGTTAAATTTGGACAACTAGGTCCAAACTCCATCTTGTGATGCTCAGATGAAGATTCCAATATTTGTATTGGATTCCTCTTTCGGAGAGGTGTAAAATCAATATAAAATTGATTTTAATCTGATAAGCAGAACATTTATTTTGAATTCATTATTTATAATAAATTTAAGTGCAGGTTGGCCTTCAGGTTTTACACCCCCAACAGATGTGTCACACACCTCAATGATGGATATAAATATAGTCAACGTTGGAGAGCTTTTCACTCATCTCATCACACATCTTCTCCTCTGATTATCTACAAGCAATTGAGAAGTAGTTTCATCTCCCACGTGAGAAGAAGGACAAAATCTATTGCAACTAAAGGACGAAATTTACCGCAGCAAATTTTCTGCAGTTAGGGTTTCTCGGCAAGTTTGACCAGCGTTGACTTTGGTCAATGCATGGTCTGAATTGGCTGAAATTTTGTGGAGAGTTCGATTTTTGAAGGCCGTACTCATTGGCACAAAAATCGAGGTCAAAAGTTTGACTGAAGTTGGAGCTGCGTTGACTTTATTGTTGCTACCCTACGTTGAATTTTTCTGGACTGTGTTGACTTTTCTGGGGTTGACTTTGAGTTGATTGGATGATTGATTTGAGGACTATTGTGACACATTCTAGGTTGGCCGACCAAGAAGACTTTGTTGGTTGAAGCATCTTGCTGACCGCCGTAACGCACCAACACATTCTCCTATTTCTGGTTTGTCTTATATAGATACACTGGTATGTTCTATCAACATTTTACTTAACTATTTATGTGATCGCTGTTATAAAAGTAAAATTGCATCAAGCATAGAACATCTACAAAAATTTACATGGTATCAGAGCTGAGGTGAAGAAAAGCCCTAACTTATAGCAATCACCAACTGAGAAAAATGAGTTCCACAAGTTATGGCTTCAAGGAGGATGACAAGCTGACTGGAAGGGGTGACTTCCATGCTTGGAAGATGATATTAGATCTCAAATTGGAAGACCATGATCTCATGGACTATGTATTGGGTAGGATACAAGAACCTCCATCCACTGCTACTGCTGCTGCTAAAACCAAGTATAAGAAGTGGGAGATCAAAGCAAAGCTAATGATCAGGGAATCCATACATAAAAGTCTGGTTGCCTACATATCTGAGCTAGGCACATCCAAGGAGATGTATGATAAGCTGATACAAATGTTCAAAGTAAACAATGCAAACCAGGTGCTATTCTTCAAGAATCAATTGAATAATCTGAAGAAAGGCAGGGATGAGTCTGTCCAAACATACTTTCTGAAATTGACCGAGATTAGGAAAAATATGCTGGCTATTGGGGAGACAATAGCCGATCGTGAGATGGTACTCACCGCACTTGGAGGGCTCCCATATGAATGGAAAGTATTCAACACTACCATTCTCAATAATAATACAATTCCTAACTTTGACGAGCTACTGTCAAGATGCATGCAAGAAGAGACAAGAATGAAGGAATACGAAAATGACAGAAATTTTGCCTACGTTTCTCATTCTAGAAATAAGAACTCTGGTGGTCCTAAGAAAAAAGGAAGAGCAAGGGCCCAAGGAAAGAAGGGAAAGTGCTTCACTTGTCATAGGCCTGGTCACTATGCTAGAGAATGTCCTTTCAAGAAGGATTCTCCCGATAGTGATGACAACAACAACAATCAGAGGAATGGAAATCAAAGAAATGACAGGTCCAAAGGAAAGAGGAAGGCTCCCTCTGGCGGAAACAATCAACCTTTTAAAAGGTTTAGAAACTCTAGGTATGAGGAGTCAAATGTTGTTGATAAAAGAAATGAATACATTCTTGTATCTGCCCTCTCTGCTGCATCCCCACCCGACACTATGGATATGTGGCTGATAGATAGTGGTGCCTCAAGACACATCACTGGGTTCAAGGAAGCACTCTCTGACATGGTTGAGAAGGATACTAATCTAAAAATTATCCTTGGAGATAATACCACATATCTCATGAAAGGGACAGGGACTGTGACCCTCCACTTGTCTCAAGGACAAGTCCTACATTTGCAGGATGTACTCTATGTACCAAAATTGAAGAAGAAACTTGTGTCTATATCAGCCATCAAAGACAAAGGCTTCAATGTGGCATTCACTGATGGAAATGTGCGCATGTGGAAGAAGAATCTCAAGGAATCTATCGTGATTAGTTTTAGAGTTGGAACACTCTACCAAGTTGAAGGAAGTCCACTAGGAGCTATGACATGTGATACTATCCGAAAAACTGAACTATGGCACCAGAGGTTTGGACACCTTCATTACAAGGCCCTTCCCGAAGCAAGGAAGGTGGTGACAGGGATGCCCGATTTTGGAAATAATCATGAAGGTGTATGTAAGGGTTGTGCCGAAGGAAAGCATACAAGGGGACCTTTCCCTTCAAGTGTCACAAAGACATCTGATATTTTGCAACTGGTCCATTCTGATCTATCTGATATGCTACTCGTGACATCCCTGGGAGGATGCTCTTACTATATGACATTCACTGATGACTTCTCCCGCAAAACTTGGATATACTTCTTGAAGAAGAAAGATGAGGCTTTCATGTGGTTCCATACCTTCAAAGCCTTGGTGGAAAATATGACAGGGAATAAGATCAATATTTTGAGGACCGACAATGGCACTGAATATGAGTCAAATGAGTTCAAGGACTTTTGCAGAGAAGCTGACATTAAGAGGGAGACTACTACTGCCTATACTCCTGAGCAGAATGGTGTTGCTGAACGAAAGAACATAACCATTGTGGAAGCTGCCTGTGCCATGCTATGTGACCAGGGTCTACCGAAGTTTCTGTGGGGAGAAGTTGTGAATACTGTTGTATACATTCAAAACTGATGCCCTCATTCTTCCCTGGACTCCAAAACTCCCGAAGAGGTTTTTACTAGTAAGAAACCTGACGTCTCACATTTTAGGATTTTTGGATGTCCTGTTTATTTTCATGTGCCAAAAGAAAAGAGAGGTAAGCTGGATGCTTCTGGGAAGAAAGGAATGTTTGTGGGCTACAGCGAAACTTCTAAGGCCTATAGAGTCTATGTACCTGGTCAAAGGGAAGTAGAGATATGCCATGATGTCACTTTTGACGAAGATGCTTCCCTGAAGAAAGTAGTAGATCTTTCGAGATCTGAAGAAAATCATGAAGCAAGGCCAGGAAATCAAGAAGAACCGCAGGATGAGACAATGCCTGATGCTGAAGGACCAATGGACCCAATCGATCCATCTCCTTCACTGAGAAAGAGACCATCATGGCTCAGGGACACTCTCGAAGATGCTGAGGGACATGCTGCCCCGAGGGGGACATTCCGGGAAAGCAAGAAGCCGTGTAGATACCAAGGGTATCTGGATGCCATGAGTACTATTGTACAATCTGAACCTGGATCTTTTGAGGAAGCCGTAAAGCATCAAGTCTGGAAGGATGCTATGCACGAAGAATATGAGTCCATAATGAACAATGATGTCTGGGATGTGGTTCCAAGACCGAAGGACAAATCAGTTGTCACCACGAAATGGCTCTACAAGATCAAGCATGGATCTGATGGAAGTGCTGAAAAGTTCAAGGCAAGATTTGTTGCCCGTGGCTTCTCTCAAAAGGAAGGAATAGATTATGATGACATATTTGCACCTGTGGCACGATATACCACCATTCAATCAATCATAGCCCTTGCTGCTATGCAAGGATGGAGTCTTCATCAGATGGATGTCAAGACCGCTTTTCTGCATGGTGCAATAAAAGAAGAGGTGTATGTAGAACAACCTCTAGGGTTTGAAGTCCAGGATCGGGACACTCATGTCTGCAGGTTGAAGAAAGCCCTCTATGGGTTGAAGCAAGCAGCCAGAGCTTGGTACGAGAGGATAGATAGCTACTTGATGAAGCTGGGCTTCACTCGAAGTAATGCTGATCCGAACCTTTACTTCAAGGTTGTCCAGGGGAAGCCTCTCATTCTGGTGCTGTATGTGGACGACCTCTTCCTAACAGGTGCTGACCCTCTCATTCATCAATGCAAGAGGGAGCTTGCTGCTGAGTTCGAGATGAAGGACCTAGGACTGATGCACTACTTCCTAGGCCTGGAGGTCTGGCAGAGACCTGAAGAGATTTTCCTTTCTCAAGGAAAATATATTGTGAAACTTCTGGAAAGATTTGGTATGGTGGATTGCAAGTCCGTGTCAACACCAATGGAACTCAACTTCAAGAAGTTGAGTGGCAGCGTTGTTGGGCCCGTATTGGCAAATCCTACTGAGTATCATCAACTCGTAGGGGCCCTGATGTTCTTAGTGAACACCCGTCCAGATATATGTTTTGCAGTGAACACTTTGAGTCAACAGATGGTTGAGCCTCATCACTTTCACTGGGTTGGTGCCAAGAATCTTCTGAGATATCTTCGGGGCACGATAAACCATGGGCCGAGATACACTGCTGGGAGTGTGACACTCCGTGGATATACTGATGCCGATTGGGCTGGCAGTGTGGTGGATCGTAAGAGCACATCGAGATGCTGCTTCAATCTTGGTTCTGCTTCGATCTCATGGATGAGCAGGAAGCAGAAGTCGGTGGCTTTGAGCACCGCGGAGGCCGAATACATTGCTGCTAGTATGGCCTGTTGTGAAGCAGTTTGGTTGCGGAAGCTCTTTAGTGAGCTGGTTGGACATGTGCTAGATACCACTGTGATACTCTGTGATAATCAGAGTGGGATTCGTATGACTGAGAATCCTGTGTTCCACGACCGATCCAAGCATATTGATATCAGGTACCACTTTATCCGGGATATGGTATAGCGAGGCGCCGTAAGGCTCGATCATATAGGAACTGATGAGCAGGTCGCGGATATTCTCACTAAGCCCCTGGGGAAGGTCAAGTTCCTAACCTTCCGTGAGAGACTTGGTATCGTGGAATGACCCTATGATGTGGGTCCTGTTGGACGATGAGCTCGAGGAGCTCTGGGGGGCTTTGGGGATAGCTTCTCGGAGCTATGAGCAACCAGAAGGCTAGGCTTTCCAAACCTTGTTGGTGTGCTTGGAACCCACCGTTGTGATTATTGAGTTGGTTCACCTCTCATTATATGTGCCCAATATGCATCCTACCCATTGAGTTCAGGGCTCATGGGAAGTACCTCTCATTTGGCCAATGAGGTGGGAAAAGCTAGAGACTAATAGCAAAGACTGATGGACGCATCAGAGATTGCCGTAATTTCTATCTAGGATGGCACGGTGCAACCACTTGATCTGGGATCAAGTCTAGTGAGGTCTCGGACCTCCACCTGATTTCGGGTCAGATGAACCAACTTAGGGTTGGTTGGAGACTCTTTGTGAGTCCGATAGAGGTTTCGGACCTCTAGGTTGAATTTGTCAGCCGAGGGATGATGTCTTTGTGACTGACCCACTTCTGTTCTAAAATAAAGAGGCCAACAAAGCAAGTTACGGCTAGATGACGCACGATGTTTGATTGCACTGGTGGATGGAGTTGTCCCTAGTTGAGAGGGAGTGGTAAATTTGGACAACTAGGTCCAAACTCCATCTTGTGATGCTCAGATGAAGATTCCAATATTTTTATTGGATTCCTCTTTCAGAGAGGTGTAAAATCGATATAAAATTGATTTTAATCTGATGAGCAGAACATTTATTTTGAATTTATTATTTATAATAAATTTAAGTGCAGGTCGGCCTTAAGGTTTTACACCCCCAACAGATGTGTCACACACCTCAATGATGGATATAAATACAGTCAACGTTGGAGAGCTTTTCACTCATGTCATCACACATCTTCTCCTCTGATTATATACAAGCAATTGAGAAGCAATTTCATCTCCCACGTGAGAAGAAGGACAAAATCTACTCTAGCTAAAGGACGAAATTTACCACAGCAAATTTTCTGCAGTTAGGGTTTCTGGGCAAGTTTGACCAGCGTTGACTTTGGTCAACGCATAGTCCGAATTGGATGAAATTTTGTGGAGAGTTCGATTTTTGAAGGCCGTACTCATTGGCACAAAAATCAAGGTCAAAAGGTTGACCGAAGTTGGAGCTGCGTAGACTTTATTGTTGCTGACCTGCATTGACTTTTTCTGGACTGCATTGACTTTTTTGGGGTTGACTTTGAGTTGACTGGATGATTGATTTGAGAACTGTTGTGACACATTCTGGGTTGGCCAACCAAGAAGACTTTGTTGGTTGAAGCATCCTGCTGACCCTCGTAACGTACCAACACATTCTCCTGTTTCTAGTTTGTCTTCTATAGATCCACTGGTATGTTCTATCAACATTTTACTTAACTATTTATGTGAATTTTGTTATAAAATTAAAATTGCATCAAGCATAGAACATCTACAAAAATTTACAGCTCACCAATTCCACAGATTTCCATCCCCAAACTGATGGCTAGACATAGGTCATCAACATGATGATTATACACATTCTGCGCATTTACAATTCAAAGCATCCACTCACATGGGATGAGAGCCTGCCCTATGTACAACATAGTTATAACCGATCTCTCCATAGCTCAACCGGCCACAACCCCTTTCAGGTGAGCTTGGGATTCCAGCCGCTATGACCCATTGACGTAGCCATGCCATTTGCGGCTACTCGGGCTTATTTGGCTCATGTCTAGTCTGAAGCTGACAAAGCGAACATCTCCATCAAGCGCATTCAGCACATCTATCAATAGGTTCATGACATATTGGACAGAGCCAATGCTAAGTACAAGCAATGACATGATCAACATCAGGTGCCACACAACTTCTAGGTGGGCGACAAAGTTTGTCTACATTTGCAGAAGGAGCGCCTCACTGGACCCCACCGCAAGCTTCGCCCGCTCCGATATGGGTCGTACACCATCAGAAAGGTTGTAGGGAACAATTCCTTTGAGCTCAGTATTCCACCATTCCTTGGTATACACTCAGTATTCAATGTGGACCGCCTTCGTCCCTACTTCCCACCTCTACTAGACACCTCTAACATTGCAGAACAACTCACACCAACAAAGTTAAACCTAGAGTGCATGGAACATCCCACTGCAGATTGTATCATGGACATGCAAATCAAGAACACTCACCAATAGAAGATCCAACTATATCGGGTTGTCAAAGCTGGCCAACTCCTACACCAAGGCAAGTGGTTCACCAGGGACCAAGTTCAGCGGAAGTTTCCTCATCTCATGGAGGAACTCAACACAATGTGGACCATTGCTTCCTAAGGGGGGAGGAATGATCCAGGTGGATATTGATGGCCACCCTCCTATTCCACTTAGGTCCCCACTATTTTCTCTTTCAATTTTTCAGTTTCGGCACAACTTACAATTTTTAGCTGTTTTTCGGGTCCTGAACTTCCGGAGCCGTTTTGAGGCCCTAAACGATGTTTTTTGGACATCGCGCCTCTAGAAAATATTATTCTGTTCCAAAATATATATTTTCAATTAGTAGTTGTATTCCTCGGATATATCTTTCTAATGATGTATCATGTGCGTCAAACAGAGATAATATGCCAAAGTTACGACCTTGGGAAGTTGAAACACCAATTTACCCAAACAGGGCCCATAATTTTGGCGCTTCATCTCCTAGGGTTAGGTTTTTGGATGTTTATGGTTTTCCATTGTTTCTCTATAATAAATAGGTCGTCGAGCGTCATTGGAACACAGTTCAGAGGCCTGTAGCTGCCACATCTCTTCTCAGAGATAAGCTACCAGTGCCCTAGCTAGTTTGTTTCCATTTTGTCTCTAAGCAAATTTCAGTTCTTTGATATGAATGAAATGAAGTGTTATTTCTGCCGCATCTTTGTATTTATGGTTATATGTGTATTATGTTTTGTTCCTGCATAAATCCGGCTCATATATGGGCTTCCCCTAGCAATACGAGATACGTAAAGTGGAACTACATCAAGTTCTACCTCATCAAGGAAGTTTGTAGTGATGATGAATTTTAGTTTGCATTTTATTGTCACTTGCAATTTTGCATTGTCACATACCCAACCCAAAGAATAAGGTTTAGGATGAGGAATGGTTTCCAAATTTGGTTTCTTAACAATAGTTTCTGAAATACGGTTGGCTTTTGATCCACTATAAAACAAAGTGTCTATTTTATTATGTTTTGAGATGACTCTAATATGGAAAAGCCCTATTCTTTCTTTATAATTTTGAGTTTCATTGAGGTTACTAGAAGAACTAGTACTTGCAATAAAATCCTTACCTTTCAATCCCATTGATGTGATATTTCTTTCATCTCCGGAATCAGATCCTAAATCATGTTGTGTGGTTGCAGCAGTCTTTTTCTTTCCTTTTCTATTAAACTTTTTGGGTCTCATCTCAGGATGAAGTTTCCAACAGTGGTCTTCATCATGGCCTTCTTTTGAACAGTGTTTAAATGGGAACTTTTCTAACTCTTTCTTAATCGAAGCATTTTTTTTCCCCTTTCCTTTGAATCTCCCCTTCCCTTTGTGTCCACGCTTGAATGGATTCTTGCTATTCTCTTAGGGAACATTCCTCCCTCTTGCTTCTAAATGAGTTTCCTATACACAAAATTAATCTATATTTGTAGGGTTAAACATGAGAATTGTATGTCTCAAGTAACTATGTAAACATCCAATGTATTTGAGTACAATGTCTTAAGAGGATAAATCTACACCCAAAATGAAATCTCTTCTTCTAAACTCTTGGGTATAACTTTGCACACATTTTACCTTAGCTTGGCTAATTTTTTTCCAATCCGTTATTGTTTTTGGCATGTATCCTAATGGATAAATTTGTCTTCTTAATGCACCTACAAAATCATTCCAAGAATTTATGATATTACCTATTTTCTTGAGATTTTCTTGAGTTTTAGTCTCCCACCAAATGAGTGTTGCACTTTCAAACTTAGAGAAGCAAGCTAAATCTTGGTCTCGTCAAATTTTATTTTTTGTATCCTGCAATACACTCCAAGGTGATGAACCCAGTTATCTAATTTCTTAGCATTTACCTCTCCATTATACATAGGCAATTCAAATTTTATGTAAATCTTTAAAAAAGGATTTTTACCATGTCCCTTTCAATATCTTGGAGGAGTTTGTGAAAGGGTAGATGTAGAAGAAGACGAGAGTGAAGATGGAGGTGTAGGAAAAGGTGGAGGTAGAGGTGGTGGTTTATCACCATTGCATCCATTCCCTTTTGGAGGTTTTTCTCCATTTCCTCCTGGAGGATTTGAGCTCTCTCCTTGCAACCTTGAGTTCCGTTCCTCATAAATAACTTTCACCATTTCAGTAATTTCAAAGAATGCTTTTCTGAAAGTATTCTCATCCTCGAACATAGTGACAGGGCCTCCTTCATGTTCCATGACTGGTGAGGCTTTGAGTGACACTTGAGGTTAAACTTGAGGTGAATGTGATCTCCTTGAACTAGCTTGAGAACTTGTTCCCATAAGCTTTCCTTCTCCTCTTTTGAGCCTCAATATTATAAGCAACAAAAAACACTTGCAATACAATTAAACCTTCAAAACAACCAAAGCTCTGATACCAAACTGATCTTTATTTGTAAACTTGAAGGTTTTATGAAATGTGCAAGTAAAATTTTGTGTCTTTTAGGCAATTAATCCATTTGAAAAAGCACATAAATTAATGGCTTTTAACTCAATAAAAATAGAGACAATAGTACCATACATAGCAACACAAGACCACAAAATGATGGAGTTCACCCCTCTTGGGCTACATCTCCTGGTCTAGCTTCCAATGTTGGGTCTCTTTCATTAAGTGCTCAATTTTGTGATTACATGGATTTACAGTGCTCAGAATGCAAAACTAATGTCTCCAATGGCTCTAAAACAGTCAAAAACCCCAAGTTGGGCTCAATTTGGTCAAAAATTGAAGAAGTTATGCTCTAGAAAATTTTTGTTGCTAATTTCTCTACAACTTACACTCCACTGCTAATTGTTCTATGAATCTGCCTTTTCTGGAACCATCAAGCGACAATTTCTCCTAGCGTTGACGAGATTCGCGCCAAATTAGGTGGAATTTTTTTCCTTGTTTAAATTCCCTCTAACCCCTTCGGGCGGGAAAAATTGGGCCACATGCCCCAATACCCGACGTTGGGCCACAAACTCTGCACCAGTTCAACTTACTTGCTTCACGTCACGGTTAAGTTATGTGGGCACCAGAGTGTTGGGTTATGGTTAAGCCTGAGCCCTTGGCTCCCCTTCCACCTATGGTCTTGTGGGTGGTAAAGTGACCAAGGACCAATGCTTAGCCCCGACCCCGTCACCCAAACGACAAAAAATGAAACTTTAAATAGAATTTCGAGCCATAGGACATTAGGAACCACTCGGTAGCATAGCGGTAAGGCATTGTGCTGCCATACTTGAGGTCTCGTGTTTGATTCTCGCGGAGGCTAGTTTGGCATAACAAAATTTTATTCAACCTTTGGGAGGCCATGCGGCTGCTTTCCATTGGCCCACATGGCTCCCATTCATAGGGCCACCAAAAATCAACCAAATCCAATCAAAACTTACCAAATAGAACCAATGAGATGAGGCTACTTGGTAGCCTTCCATTTTCCTATGAATCCCAGTCAACCTATCTAGTCACCCTGCCTATTCAGCGTATGTACTTCCCAGTCAGTAGTCCTGCATCCAACTTGCAAAATTTTTAGTTGTTTAGGAAAATGATTAGAACGCGATATCGAGAGCATACGATATCGGTTTTGAGCGATTCAAGTTATGTTGGATTCAAGGTGACGAGATCTATATTTTGTAATGATTTTTTAGCACTTTTGAACACTTTGAATTTTGAGCACTTTATTGATCCACTGGATCATTACTACTATCCCATGGATACAAGTCACATGGTTATATTTCAACTACTTCATTAAACAATTGAAAATTATTAGGTATTAAAAACTATAAATCGTGATTAACTTAGTTAAACAAATTATCTCTTAAATCTTCTAAGTTTATTTTTATTTTTTTAAGCTAAAACAAAGTCCTCATTTAGAGGATTAAGGTTAAAATCTTTGCATAAAATAAGACTTGAATAATAAGATTAGTATCATTAAAATTAATTTAAAATCTCTTAATATAAAAATACTACTTTCACTCTAAGACTATAAATATATTGATATAAGTTTTAAAAAAAACATTTTTCTTTTGGTTTTTTAAAAGATAAAATTAATAAATAATTGCCTATTGAGGTAGTTCAATTAACTATTAGCTTGTTCACCGAAGGAATTTATATATTAGCTGAGGTTTCGTTGTATTTAAATTTCAAAGGAAATGAGAGGCCGAGAGTCCATCTCGGGTATTGTTATTTGTTCCTACCCCGATTGTGAAGGCCCCATATCTGAATTTTGTTACTTGTAGCACCTAACGTCGAATTTCAATTATTGTCATCTTTTAGTTTCTTCAAATTAGCAATTTCACCACATGTTGAAAAAGAAATGCCGTGAGGCAATAGCATAGGAAAAATTAGCCTAGAAGAAATAAGTTGTTGCAGAGAAGGATCCATCGTGAAGGAATGAAGACAATTTTTGCTTCCATGGAAGCAAGTCGTGGAGGTTTCGAAGATATTGATGATAAGAGATATCAACCAGAAATTTTTGTTATAAATATTGAAATAGGGAATTGTGGGCAAAAATATATATATAAACCAACATAATCTGTTCACATATATAAAATTTTGTTATAGATACTGAAATAGGAAATTGGGGGTAAAAATCCTTTGTGATTAATAATCCTCTGAAACAAGCATGTAACTCAAATAAGATATTTTAAATACATTCAAGTACAATCTATCTAGCATAGATGTAAATAAAGAGAATTTTTATTAAGAGAAATAGAGTTTACTCCAAGCTCATCTACATATCTGAGCTCTAATTGCATGCTTGTCAGAAATTATATATTGTATATGAATAACAATAGTCTCTGTATAAAATAAAGTGAATGTCATTTTAATATGGAGACATTTTTGGAAGGAGATATTGTTCTTTATTTTATGGTTTATTTTCTTAACTCCAAACTTGGTTTATTATTTCTCTATATACATAAGAAACAAAAAATACAAACTAATTTCACATTTTTAAGTTATAGTTTTATATTTTATAATTACAAATCTAATTTCTTATTAAACTATTTTACACACATCTATTTATTAAAATAAATTATATTGGAATATGTTTTCTCCTATTATTTGATTACAAAATTTATTGTACTCCCTACTAATTAAAACAAGTTTTTTAATAAAGAATTGAATGCCAAAGTGAGAGATTACTCAAGAGAGAACTACTATAATATATAGAACTGATTTTTTTGATGTATAAATTATTTGTTTTATATGTCGTTGAATTTCTAGTACCTATTATCTTCAAACCCGATGGGGAGGTATTGAACATGGGAGCCAACTTTAGGTAAATAAACATTCACACTGTAAACTTGGAAAAAAAAATTATAATCCTAAAATTCTCTTACCTAATAATATTTTTAAATATATAATTGAGTTCCATTTATTAAAAACAAATGAAATATTAAGAACCTCCTAGAGTTATAAAAGTTAATTGACATTAAAAATAAAAAAATATCCTCACGACAATATACAAATGTTAATCTTAATTGAATCATTAAAAAATTAAAAAGGAATAATAGAGAGTATCACAATTTTCTTATCATAACTAAATTCTCCTATATGAAACAATGATGGATTTCATCAATTTAAGAGCAGTAAAATCAAGTTCACTGAGAAAACAACTCTAGCACTAAGAGATATTTGGAAGCAACTGTTAAATTGGTGAACATGTCTTGCTCTATGGTGTTGGATATTGGGCATAGGCAACTGTTGAATTGGTGAACATGTCTTCCTCTATGGTGTTGGATATTAGGCATAGGCAACTGTTGAATTGGTGAACATGTCTTTTTCTATGGTGTTGGATATTGGGCATAACTTTCTTGATCTTGTATACAAGACTCTAAATTTGCATGTAGCTTATACTACATTAACCATGAAATTGTCAACATTTAGAGCACACTTGCCATCACATTTGTAGAGAAAAATACAATAGAGTATCAAATTTTTCTTATCATATCTAAATGTTCCTATATGCAACAACTACCTTGTGCTTCATAGTTTATATTTGTGCAGGGAGGAGCAGAGGAGTGTTAAGGTGCAGCCTAGAATAAGAAGAGAAATAAGAATCTTGTTTGGGACATGAGAATCTTCTTTGGGACTTGGGATATATTCATTCTCTACACATCTAGACTCAAAGCTTAATAAAACAAAACTCACCATACTTTGAATTTTTTTAATAAATATCTTTAAAATTAGAATATCAATTTAATACACTATACTCAGTTATACATTTAGAAATATTCATTTTAAAAAATACAAATATAAATTACTATTTTAAATAAAAATATTAGAACACATCTAACAATATTCATTTAAGAAAATACAAATACAAATTACTATTTTAAATAAAAAATAGTACAAAGAATCACATTAATTACCATGGCCCTTGTGTACCTTCCTCTTATTACTTTTCAAATACCTTTTTAAATACCTAATATTTGTAACTTATTATTAATCACATAATGTCAATTTTGTAAAACTATAATCTACAAGTCTCACTTTTTATAGCTTTGGTGGAAGGATAGAGTATCTAAATTCCCTTACCATTTAAGAAGCATCCTCAATTATTGTACCACCCACCTTGACAACCAATCTAGACATCTTAGGTTATTCTAATTTGATCAAGTGTATAGAATTTTTAGGGTGGTGTTCTATGTTCACTATAATTCCCATGATTTCCATCACTATGTATGAAGTTCACTGCAACCATGGATATATTCTGTGAGTTGTTGTGATTTTTTTTCTTGTGACTAAAACTTATTTTTGGTTGTCACCTAGCTATCATGATTTAAAACATTGTTATCATCTTAGATCCATATAACATTAGATATATTCTGTGAGCTAAAGTAATGTTTTTTTTGGTCACAATGATTCAAAAATCAGTTATTATACCACAATATTGACTTTATCATTGTCTGTTTTGTTTATGAACCCTTTAAAAAAACCACAAGAACATTTGATTTTACACTCTGATCTCCCTAGCATGGGTGGGGGTTTCAAAAATTGGAGAGTAAATTGAGCAGTTATTGTTAGAAATTGTTGTATAAGATGGAAAATTTGGATGGTTTGTAGAGATGGATGCCATAACAGATATCTATTTTGAATTTTTAGTGTCTCTGGCCACTATGCATCTAATAGGATCCATTTCAACTGAGAACGTCAATAGACCACTGTGTGAATGAAACTTGTGACATCCCTGGCTATTTTCTTTGATTGTGGATCAGGTTACAAACTAATACTTTGTGAAATCCCTAGCCATTTTCTTTGATTTTGGATCAGGTTATAAACTAAAATACACTCTCTCTTCAAAAGACTCTACAATATATATTAGATGGAGGGAAAGGTTATGATAAAACTTGTAAAAGAACCCATTAGGGTTATCTCAACTTACTCTACTGTTAATCACATAGTGTCAATTTGTAAAACTATAATCTACAGTAAGGACTGAGTGGGTTTTTTCTTTTGTAAGTTTTGTTTGAAATGAAAAATCAAAAAATTATAAAAGCTAAAATTTAGTGAAAAAATTTGTTTAAAATTTCAGAATAAAAAGTTGAGTAAGTTTGACATCATATAATATGAAATTTGTTTATGATTATAAAGTAAAAACATATAATATTTTTTAGCTACAATTAGGTAATTAAAGATATGTATATAGCTTTTTTTTAGCAGAAGAATTTAATATTCATTAACAAAAAAATCGGAAAGGTTATGTATGTAGTTACAAACTATTACAATTAAGTAATTAAAGGTAAATTTAGTGTTATTTAAGAAATGAAAATTATGAATATTCATCATTATTAGTCAAGATAAATCATGTCCTGTGAGATAATTTCACATATTTTTAAAATTTTCATTATTAAATTAATGTGTTTATATATTAAGAAATATTACTCATGAATAATAAAAAAATTGTAACAACTATGTATATTTGGATGTGTGAAAATTTAGATATGTGAAAATTTAGAGACATTTTATTAAGTAAAAGTTTAAGAGAATAATGGTTATAAACAATTAAAAATAATTTTATTAAGTAGTTAGTTTAGATCTATATTATGGACACATTGACAGCTAGGGAATTTGTTTTCAAATAAGAACGCCTTATAGCGTAATATAACGAGTATAAGAAGCCAGTGACGTAGCATACTTCCCCTAGCTATAGGTATTACGTCGGGATGATAAAATTTCAAATAATTTTTGAGGTTCGGTGATACCCATAGTTTTAATTAATTTTTAAGTTTTGGGTGTATTTAAGAGTGTAAATTTTTAATGTGGAAATAATGTTTTAGTTTTGGATAGGTTTGAAAAAAAAAATTATTAATAATTAATAAAAAAATGTTAATGATTTTTATTTTTTAAAATTTAAGTTAAAAAAATGTAATATTTTTTTTTAAAATAAAATGTGTAGTTTAATTAAATGAGAAAATAATTGTTTTTTGGCATTTGTTTTTAGTTAATTTTGTAAAAATCAGGTGAAGAATTTTGAAGATAATAAGTTTATATATATACTTTATATTTTTATTATTGTTTTTTTGGGAATATGGTGTTGATATGTCATGGAATGTTGGAGACTCCCTCGATGATGAAACCCAAAACCCAATTTGATGTCACAAGCTCAAAGTACAATGGCGCTTGTGTTGATCTCACAAGTGCGAAGTGGTAGGGTAATGATTGCAGGTTGTTCACTTAAGAGTTCCTATTTTGTTCATTGAGTTAATTCGTTCAAGATATATATGAGGGGATTCTTTTAAAAGTAAAGATCATGTCTATATATCGAGAGAGTTTTGGTATATTTTGATGAGGCAAAGGATAATTGTAAATTTTTCATCTTGTATACATTTTAGATTACATATATTATTGTTTAAAGAATTCTTCCCCAATATGAATTATATTGGCTATTGTGTGATAGGGAAAATGACTAGTAATTTTATCACTTTATAACTCAATCATTGTAAAATACTATTATCAAAATTGTGTGATGCTCAATTAATCCATATCCCATGAAACAATTTGTATACCTTATAAGTAACTCTCACTCTCAATCCCTCTTCATGAAATTTAAACCTAAAATCTAATAAAAATTAACCTAATCTATTAAAAAAAAAATATTAACTTATAATCAACTAAATAAAGACATCACTATTTTACTCACATGTGAACAATGACATTTGGAATTAAATATTAGAAAAAACAAAAAAAAATATCTCAAAAACCAATATTGATTATTTTGATATATTATATACATGTTAAGAAATTTCAATGAAGGAAAAAATGCATGTCAAAAAAATATCTCAAAAACTAATATTGATCTTTTAATGTATTAAATGCATATTAGGACATTTCAATGGAGGAATAAATACATCTCATAGAATAATTTAAATTTTATATATTATTTACACAAGCAACTAATTATAAGAGGGAATTAAAAGAATTAAAATTTATATATTAAAAAAAAATGTATTTTATTAACGTGAAATTTTACATATTGGATAATTTTTTACTATTGAAAATTTTATTTTAATAAATTAATTTCAACCAATATTGTTCATAAAAAATGTAATGTAAATTCAATCTCATTACCATTAAACCAATCGTTTTCATAAAAAATGTGATGTAAATTCAATCTCATTACCGTTAAACAAATTAGTAGTCACAAACCAAAATAACTAGTTTGGAGTAACTAGATGTTTATTGTTTCCACATTGTTTTATGTCTATTACTTGTGGACAAGAGTGTTCAGCATTCCACATAGATTCGCTTATTAATAAATTGAAAATTTGGATCATTATGTTATTCAATAATTTTGATTTTCTCGAGCTAGCCGCAATTTAAAATCTAGATGACTTTTTTTCAGGTGATTTTTATTCTTAACTCAATTTCATAAAATTTTAACCAATAATTTAATGGAACTAAATCTTACACAAACATTATTAACTAGCATACCTCCAAAGGGAAAGGAACCCTGAATAGTTTCATTATTTAAAATTGGAGAATTTGTGTATATAAAAAAAAACAATCTTCAAAAAACTTTGTAGTGAGGGTAAATGTGAATGCACATAAAATGGAAGGATGCAACGTGTGAGTTAGGGCTACCTGTTCTCCGTTAAGCTATCCCCAATAAGTTTCTCTAATGGAGCTCTCAAGAACAATAAAATGGTGACATATAAAGATAATCTTCCAAATTTTCATGGGTCACATACAATTTCATTACATAGCATTTTCAAATCAACAAAATAATATATAAAAGGAAAGCAATGATTGTACTTCCTTACTCCTACCTATCTGCTGGTAAGCACTATGACTGAACTTTCGTGATTAGCACAATAGCAATGGTTTGGAAAAAAATGATTTGCAACTAATTAGAATAATTTGCAATGACCCCCAAAAAATATCCTATTTTTCATGATCAACACACAAAAAAACTCTTTGACATCTTTGGAAATTTTTCTAGTAATAATGAGCACAATAAAAGCAATGGATTTCAAACACTAATTTACCCATATGTCACATCTTGTTTGGAAGCTTTCCAAACATACAATTTATTTTGATAGAAAAGATGAGTATTTGAAAAGCTCAAAGCCAAAGGAAAAGGAGAATGTGGAGCATCATCAACGCACAATTGGTTGTGTTATTCAAATTCGTAGATCTACTAACATAGGTATTCTTCTTACTTACAAAATTTTGATTTTCACCAACACTACATCTCGCCTACTAACCTTTCTATAACAATCACATGGATGTGAAAAAATAAACGTAAAAAACTATATGAAGTTCAACTTGAATTGAGGAAGAAAAAAAAGGGAGAGGATTCTATGTAAAGGTACTGACATGGAAATTTTGTTTTGATGGCAATAAAAATTTCTTTTACCAAATCCATTAAACCTAAGCTAAATTTATCTGATTATATAATAGTACAATAGTTCGTTGTAGGAAGAGTATATTATTGGAGGCATGATAGAGATATCGCATGACAAATTTGGTTGAATCGTGTTTAACACTCCTGCATTTGTATACTTCATAATAAATATATGTTTTCAAGACAAAAATCATATTGTAATGCATGTGCAATATTATTACATTTGTAATGCTTCACATTAGTCATTTGCATTGAATTGATCATTTTTAATATGTATAGCTAGCTCTACCTATAAGTTACACCATAGGATTCCTGATTTATATATACCATCGGAGCAGCTAGCATACTGAAAAATTAGTTCCAATTGAGTCTTCAGTAAGTTAGTAATTGTACACAGTTTTTAATATTTGGCGTTGTTTTGCACGATACATTACAATGCTAGGTACTCTACTAGACACACACACACACATATAAGAAATGATAATTCTGAATAAAAGAAAGTTATTAAGTCTGTGGCATTTCTTACATGATGGCATAACACTGAAGTATCTTGCCTTGTTTATCAAGAGAGAAGAATCTACTCATTTTAGAGTGGCATCACATTATAGTTTGATTTTCCCATCCTGTTATGCCATTGGGAAAACCAATTGCTATATTTTAATCTTCCTTCGATGAAATAATGTTCACATTTCCCTGTCTTTTTGTAGTTGAAAACATCACCAAGTCATCCAGGTACTCCTGAGTCAAACTCCTCTTGGCACTGCTACTAGGAAATTCTGACCCACAAGTGCATGTAGGTCATACCTTGACCTGCAGGTAGCTTACAGGTTTTCCAGGATAGCCCAACTCATTGAGGAGTGGGAAGTTGCTAGATTGTGAGTCCCCGGACAATCACAATGTTTGAGGCCACATTCTTATGTGTTGTTATCCTTATCTATTAACGAGTTGTTTTCATTATTCACAAATAACATGTCAGTAAGAGCTAGATCAAAGGTGGTTAAACACAATTTCTATAAAATTGACATCATGTGACAAATATGTGTTGAGAATGGCTTAAAGCCTTTTCCACCAAATTCTTGTGTCTTGTTTATCAGACATTAAACATAAATGCCAAGAAAGAAAATAAAAACCAAGCCATTTTAAAATATTTCTACTACAACCTATGCTAGTTCAATTTTCTACAAATATCGCTTAACGTGAAATGATGAAAGATAGTAAATTTTCCTTTGCTAAAATTGAAGGGGCTAGCACTCTTTCAGTGAATCAAGGGGTAGGATTATTAATGTTGTAATAATGAGGCAAGTTGTGTCAAGTCCCATCGTATTTCTCAGAGAACCTCAGCACGTGTCATCAATTTTAAATAGTATTTAGACAAAGACGCGACAACCTCAGATGTCGACTTTAGATTACAGTGCAGAGACTACTGTGATGTTAATTGCGGGCAAAGTAAAGAGAAATTCCACCAAATTCCCTGTAATGGATAATTATTAGTTAGATGGTATGGATTTAATCCCCTTAAAATATAATAGATTATTCTCAATAGTATACGTAAATCAAAGGTTAAGGTTTATTTTTAAAGTAGTTATGTGTTTTTTTTCTTTTTAATTACATTCATTAATTAAAAAATGTCATATAAACAAGTTGCATATGATTTTGATAAGCCATGGTGTTGACCCATGCTATTATAACAAAATTTATTTACAAATTAAGAATCTTGATGATAAAGTGGGGGTGAATTTTTATGACTAAAAATCTTGTTACATGCTTTTAAAAAATGTATATGTGTTTAACTTATATAATAGTTCTATAAATAAATTGATTAATTAAAAAAAACTCATAAGAACATGTGTCGTATGGACATGAGTTATGGTCAATTGGGTATGTGCTATTAATAAAACATGGTATATAAACATGCATGTAAACGAAATGGCTCATGAAAACACTTTCCTCATCATACATCTAACATTTTTAATATTTAAAAAAATCATAAACTATTAATTGCACCAGATGTTGAAAAGGAAACGTCGTAAGGCATAAATTCGAGAAGGATTCTCACATATAAAAAAATCATTGAAGATAAAAATTAGTGAAAAAATGTTATTCAAGGTATAAGAAATCAATTACTTATGCCAAATTGATAGATTCTATAACCTTTCCAACATAGATTTCCTCATAATCTCCAAATATGGTCTTTCAAGTTCTAATAGAAAATATTTGATAGATTTTGAAAAAATACAGGTAGTAGATGACATATAGGTTAAATAAAATAATATTAATTCATGAACAATATGATGGTTATCTTTCCAAATCTAAATTTCATATATCATCACAACAAACTATTAATGTGATTCATTATCAACTTAGTAGTATTAATAAGATATAAGAGGTTGTTTTTCCACTTATAATTTCTCTAGTGAATAGCGCAGTATGCCTTGTTTTAATGGTCTAGATGAGAGTTCATATTTTTTATTTTTCTTCCTTCAATTATGAATATCTATGTGTTGTTGGAAATATTTACAAAGGACTAACTAGAAGGCTGCCATGCAGCAACTGAAGGTGCCAACAATGGCATCTAATAAAAAATGCTCAACAATTGCCATATGTCGTTCCTTGCTAATTGCATAGTACATAGAAAGTGAATCATTTTGATCTTACACAAATGCTTCTTATCCCATAACCTTGTCCTAGCAACTACACCATCTCTTGGAAATTGCCAAAAAATATAGAACAAATAGAAAATCAAATCATAGGGCTCGTCAAGAAGAGAGAATAATATTAAGGACAAAATTGCATACAAACTTATTAAATATGTAGATTAATTTTGAACTGTTCTGAAGATGGGGTACGAATTATGAAGTGTATAACTATCCACGAGTGGTAGAACTCTTTGCTTACAACCTTTTAAGAGTTTCTTCCTTTGGATTTATGCTTTTCCAGTCTCATGGGTGTCCCTAAATTGATTGTATGTTGATGTCTAACAAATAAATTTGTGTATAAACTTTCCCTTGAGGTGCCTATATGCACTAAAAAACGAGGGTAAATCCTCAATAAAATTTATGAAGGTTGAGATCAAATTCCTTAAGCCAATTGCAACATTTAAATGAATGAAGTGATTTGAATGTGTTCTTTAAGTGAATAAGAAATTCAATCAATTCAACAAAGGCAAACCAAGCAATGTAATGTGAAACATGTGACACACTGCAATAAATTTGATGACACGCAATGGTGGAAGATATTCATTGGGTTCTAGGATAGAAGGAAGATGACTGATGGTATAAGTCTCCATACAATGTATAGATTCCTATTTGTGTGTGGTTTCTTGTTGTTCTACCTCTAATTCCACTCACCAACTACATCCATAAAAACTTCAAAACTCGTATACCATTGATAAAAAGATATGTCATTAATCAGCTTAGCACGAAAAACTTGATTGGACCAATTTGTCTAAGGAAGAACATACAAATGTTTTTAAAACATCATGAAGTGGAATCTAAATTACAAATGAAATAATAATATTTCAATTTGCTTCTTTGTTGAAGCGACACATTTCAGCTTTCGACCACATAGCCCAACTGAACTAAAAATTAACCCTAGACATTTGTCCTTTCGTGCATCAACAACGCTCCTATGGCATTTGAACTCAGAAACCATATAGCATGTTGGCTCTAAAGCTCAAATTTGAATCTATCCTAGCCATGGACTGTTGTCCATTAATCTATTTTTTTTTTTACTTGATTGGATATTTTATCTGTTCCTTGATAGAAATTTTATGGAGTGAGTAAATAAAATTTCGGATTGGATATGTTAGTCATCAGTAATTTCTGCAATTTGATGAATAAATATTTTTGATGACTAAATGATTATCCCAAGATTTCTAGATACAAAGTTCATAGACATTGTGAGTTCTAGAAATCTCACCGCCTTCATTATCCTAAGATAATTTTTCATTATTTCATCACTTCATCCTATCTAGCTTTGCCTACCAGTCTTAGAATACCCATTAAGAGCCCCTGTCACCCATTTTATCTATATCTTGTCACCTTTGACCCAAATCCCCTGTTTTTGTTTCACCTAAAAACCCCACTGTTACCTAAGCTCGCCATTCAATCATGCGTGTTGTGTCCCCCAAGCTACTCCTAAACACTGATAGTCTCAAACTATCTCTGTAGACTCTTTAAAGAATCAAGTACATTGGGTTTTTGGTTTTCAATACATTAGTTTATCATGAACTCTGTCTCACACTTGATAAATCCCAAGTTCTAGGTTTCAATCCAAAAGCCAAGTCCCAGAAAGCCTCCACTAGGCCACCTAGAGTTTTACAAAGTCATAGGGTGGATTTGGTGCCCTACAAACTCTATTTTTCCTATATGAAGAAACTGCATTCAAAGAAGGAAAGGACTGGTGATCTTGTCTTAAACTCATCAAAGAGATCATTCGAAAAGGGTATTTGGCCTGAAGCACAAGTTTGGTAAGGGGGACAGCTGCCCCTTGCTTACATTTCTACAAAAGAGTCAAAAGGTTATCAACCTAGCAAGATGTAAAGTAATGAGAGGCACCATCACAAGAAAACCACTCACAATCAAGAAGAAAGCAACAAGGTATGGGTTTGATGGGAACCAGGATTTGTGACTGTTTTGATCAAGAAATAAAGCAATACTAGGGTTACAAAGGCAAAGGACACCTCAACTCCTTCAAATTATCATTGAAGGCTTTTAGACATAAGTAATAAGTTTGATAAGTGTTTCTTTGAGAACTTAGAAGATAACACTGTTTGTTATTTCTAAGCATCCCTAAAAACCCAGAAGTTTGGGTAGATGGACAAAGATGGTTAAAAAGGTGACAAAGAAGCCTCCTTCATCACAGCAGATGGTTTCAAAGGATTTTCAAACTACCTTCTAGGGTTTGGCAGACAAGCACTAAATCCACTTCATCAAAAGGTAAAATCAGAGTTTAAAGAAGATCAAAAGGGACAGACATGAAAATAAATACTCCACTGCACCAAAGGTAGAAAGATGATGAGGAGAATCAGCAAAAAGAAGCAAGAAATTTCAGTTCCAAGGTCTTCTTTCTCTAAAAAGAACAGTTGCAGGCATATTCAAATTGTCAAAAGGGGCAAGCATGAGTTAAAAGATAGTGAGAAAAGTGAAAAGGGAACAAAACTTATAAAGTGGGTTTTACCTTTGATTTTTACCAAAAGGTATAAAACAACCACAGTAAGCATCTCCTCGCTCCATTGGTCATTTGCAACACACAGTGAGGGTTTTTCAAAATTTCCAACAGAGTCCTCAGGCAATTTTTCTGGGCGTTGCGCTTCGGAGTTGCTGCGTTGCATTCCTATAGCGTCTCCATGTGCAATTTTCCACTACGCGTTGCGTGCCTGTAGAACGGCGTTGCACTCTTGTTGTTTTCCCGACGTACAGGAAGGGGGGAACGAAATCTCATGCACGAGCTACCCAACCTTTAGAGGGGTGGCACGGCACCACGTTTAGGGTTGCCCAAAGGTTGCACGATTTGCCATTCAGAGCTGCACGATATCACTGCTCAAAGGTGACCCAACTGTTTTCGCTACGTGCCTGTAAAGGGTATATCATGCAGCCTCTGCCCAAGCTGCATGACTCGACTCTGTTTAGCAGTCTACCCACGTGCTGTAGTTTCCCAACGTGCAATAGTGCACGAAGACATGTTCAAGGCCGCCCGACAAAGTTTGTGCTGCGCTTCTGCCACAGTGTGCAGCCTCTGCATGAAGACACGTTAAGGGCCACCCGACAGAGTTTGTGTTGCGCTCCTGCCATAGTGTTTAGCCTCTGCAAAAATACACATTCAGGGCCACCTGACATAAACTGTGTTGCGCTCCTGCCACAAGGTACAACCTCTACACGAATTCACGTTTGGAGGTGACCCGACTCTACCCACAAGGTTTTTTTGAGCTATTTTTCCTGCAGTGGAGTCATTTTGAAGAGGTATTTTAAAATTTTTCTACATATGCATATTTTTCTAAAATAAGGTCTCAAAGAAAATTGAAATTGGTTTGGAGAAGGCAGGGAAATCCTAAAAGAAAACACTTGGCCTACACATTGTTGTGCCTTGACCTAATTATGAAACTTCACCATCTCGTTCACCATTGTCACATCATTCTGCAAGCAGTGCCAATTCTCATCAAATATTTTGAGGCAGGGGTAAAAAAATAAAATGTCTAAAGATGAGAATGTTGACATTGATGAGGTAAGTCAAAGGCCCAAAAAGCAGCAAAGGAAGGGAGGGATGCCAAATAGGTTTGAACCTATAATCACTGAAGAGCTAATAACCTCCCCTACTATTTTTTCATGTTTTCAAGAATTGGGATGCAATGAATTCTGTAAAAAAGTACAAAATATCCAGAGTCACCCTCAATTGACCAAGCTCTTTGCCCTAAACCTTCATAATCATCAAGTACACCTAGCCAGGGTAAAATTTGATTTGACCACCTATTCCATCTCTAGGGCCACTAGAATACCTTGGATAGGAGAAAGGTGGTTCAAACAAAAGCATTTGGACCTAAGCCACTATCGCCCATTCTTCAAACCAAGTTGTCAAGCTGATTGCAAAACCATGTTCCCCTTCTCTCATCTATTGGACAGATATGTTCTCCTAATGAAGATCATTATGAAATACTTCACCTACGAGGGTAGGTTCTCTAGAGTCTATTCCTACCACATAAGACTCCTCATGCACTTCACCAAAACCAAGCTACTACATATGCCCTACTACCTTTGCAAAAGTATTGAGAAATTTTCTTCCATCATGCAAAAGAGGCCTCCATCCCAACAAATTTCAAGCCTTTTTCATCATTACCTCATCAAAGTGATTTTCTCACACCAACTAGAACAACAAGGCATCCCCTGGGAGGTTTTCATCACCCATGATGATTTCACAACTCCACAGCCCATCCCTCGGCAAATTATCCCATCATCATCTCAAAATCCTCCTCACACACCTCCAACACCCTCCACTGACCTTGTTTCATCTTCTTCACATGAATCATTTCCTCAAATAGACCTTCATCATTCACCTTCCCCTAATAAATCAGAAAATGAATAAAGCAGTGATGGCCAAGAAGAAAGCAGTAGGGAGAGGATGATGAAAATGAAGAAAGTAGATGTCAAAGAGGTAGATGGCCAAGAAGAAAGCAGTGATGGCCAAGAAGAAAGCAGTGAGGGAAAGGATGATGAAAATGAAGAAAGTAGTGAAGAAAAGGAAGATGGAAAAGAGGGAAGGGAAAATGAAGAAAACAGTGATGGCCAAGAAGAAAGCAGTAATGGCTAAGAAGAAAGCAGTGAGGGAGAGGACAATGAAGAAATTAATGAAAGCAGTGACAAAGAAGAAAGTGTTGTTGAAGAATAAAACAGAGATGAAATCAGTGAGCCCAATAATGAGCAAAAAGACCAAAATAGTGGCTCTAATGATGAAGAATATGATTCCAAGGATACAAGGTCAGAGACAGCTTATCAGGAGGAAACTAATGAGCTACAAGAAGGCCAAAACAGTGAGCCTAGTGACAATCAACAAACTAGTAACAGTCAAAAAACTAGTGACAACCAACAAACTAGTGACAGTCAAGGAAAAGGAGTAAATAATGGACCAAACAGTGAAGAAGAACTCAGCCAAAAGGATAGTATGCATAATGGTTAAGGGACAAATTCTGAAGGCAGTGAACATAGAAAAAGGGCAAATGATACAAGTTATGAAATAGAGGTTGAAATTAAAGGTATATACCATAGACAAGACAGTGAAAACAGTGGTTCAAAGGATGAAGAAGAGGACTTTCATGAAGATAAAGATGTACCATGCAGTAATGAAGACACTTTGTAATGTTCCAAACTGGAATTTCTACAACAATGAGAATACCCTAAGGTATTCCAGAGTTGGATATGCAGAAATAAGGCTGATAACTGATGTCAAATCACTTAACCTTCAATAAAATATGCAGCAGCAACTTTATACAGCGTTTTATAAGGCAAAAGGTGGGGAAAAGTGATGATTTAGGCCCTAAAACGAATGTATTCAGAGATATGCATAAAAATAAGATGGTAAAGTAGTTGGATTTGATATCCAGGGTTATGAGGGACTCCCATGTCGAATTTCAGCAAAAACAAATGCGTTTTTCTATGTTAAACAGTTCCTCCTTTCCTAACTAGGCTAGAAAACCCTGATTTTCCATGACCTGGAGTATTGAGAAATTTACTGAAGCATAAGAGCGTAAGTTACTGAATATTTTAGCTGCAATAAGGTCTGAACATTGATAAATCAGATCAGTGACATAGCGCATACAATTTACAGAAGAAAGAATGAGACAATACAAAAGAAATCCTCAGAAATGAGGTGCTACAACCATGATAAAAGACTGCATAACCATGACAGCGTTATTTTTAGGGCTGAAGCAGAAGTTTATTAATTCTTCAGATATATATCAGATCTGTACATAAAAATTCAGATCCAATACAGATCCATGTACAAGAAATGATGATCTATACATTCCCCTTGGGGTTTTTCTCAAAACATGAAGTACTGGAAGTAGATCTGAGATCTAAGAATGCAAATCTGCAGAATGATCTAGAAATTTCTGAATAATGAAATGGTACAATATATCAGATCTGAATCAAACATGGATTATATGACAAATCCATGGATCACCACAGTGGAAGGAAGAATCCCAACACCGGAGATCTCTTCTCCAAAATGAAAGCAAAACACCCTGCAGCTGTAGATCTGCAAATAACGTTGTCCAAGGAAGGAAACAACATTGTAGCCTCTGAGAATGGAATGGCCTGAATCCAAGGTGTAGATCTGAAGCACAATCAGCAAATGAACTCTTCCAGGAGGTTAAAAGACACACTCACTGAGAAGAGCCACTGCTATCATCTAGATCTCCACTTGCTGCAAATCACAAGGACGGCTCAACCCACAACAGGAGCAATGTTGAAATTTAAGGTGAAGCTTGGCCCAAGCCTGATAGTGGAAAAGTTAGAACAATTCTCCTCCAAGAGCTACCCAAGGAAGGAGGTGATATTCCTGAACAGGAAGTCCCAAAAAGGGATTTCTAAGCAGACAGACCTTCAGAAATAATGATCTTCAACAACCTCTTCCTTCTTTCCCTCCTCTTCCTTTTATAAGATAGGAGTCTTTCCAAACCCTAAACCACCTTGAATCACTTAACCCTTTTCACATTAGATCCTCCTTCTAGAACTGCGTTGTCCCTCAAAGAGGTTCAATGCATCTAGACTGAGCTATTGACATGGTCAAAGATGGCCCGCTCTTGTGATTTACACCCATTCACACCTACAGGAGTTTATTTAAATAGCCCAGATATGTCTTTGTTCACATAGGCATTGATTTATTCTTAGTTTTCAGGAGTTTTACATGTCCTCCTTCACAATTTATTCATCATTCATGAAATGTAAAATAAACAAGGCAAAATTAATATTCCTATTAGCTGAAGCTAATTTAGGAACATTACAGTCTCCCTCTCCCAAATGTTGCTTTTCCTCAAGCAAATGCAAGGGTGCTGCAAAACTTCCCCTTCTTCTCTTGTGGCCTCCTCATCTATTAGTCTCCACCATTGCTCTGAATCTTCTGCAATAGCTCTGTCTTCCAATGGTCCTTCCTCATTATGCAAGTTGGCCTTTGGTGAATAAACCCAAGGGCTCTCATCATGAAGAAATGGAAGTTTGTTGTGGAAACCTTCTTGCTGATCCATGGCCTCCTCAAGATAGAAGCGATGACAATCATGGGGATTTTCATGATCCATGAAAGACTTCCATCTCCATGTTATCATCCAAATGAAGTGGATCACCTCCTAGCTTGGAAATCCATAGAAGAACTCCCCTCCAACACATATGAGAGGCATGTTACCCACAAACATATGGCTCACTCTACAAAGAGACAAATGATATATCATAGTGGCCATACAGAATCTCATGCTCCCATTGAAGCATGCAATGCAAAAATAATGGGGAACTCCTTTCCCCAAGGACACATCTAACAAGTGTGCCTCTCCTCCAACCATGCCCCCAACAACGATAAGGACATCTTTAGCTTGTGGGATCATAATTAGAATCATGCTAGCTGCCATGTATGATAAATGAGAAGGAAAATGTTCCCTCATGTGCAACCAGCGCAGTTTTATCCTTAACTGCCATAGAATAGGATATGACAAGTGCCTTCCCCAACACTTGTTTGCTGCCTCATGCCTTTGGAATGCTTGGAGAATGTACATCATAGTTGGTGTAAATGAATCACACCATGAATAATATAATAGCTTTCCAAGGTTCTCCAAGGAATGATCTGCATCAACATAGTTCATGGCCTTGAGTAGCCCATGAAACCCATCATAAATAGTGCCCCTTTTTGGAGCTATGTTCTGCAAATGAGTGTTAGAAAAATATAAGCATATAGGAGATACATGATAATGCTCAAAAGGATAAGCCTCTCTATATACTTGTTTTACATCAGTGGGGTAACTCATGGATGAGTTCCCTCTCACACTCAATGAGTAAGGAGATGTGAATGTTGGCTCCTCCCAAGAGCTATGTTCCTCCTCCCCTACCAAGTAATCCATGCACATATTCATGTGAGAGTGCACCTCTTATTTGAAACCTTCCCATATGAATCCACCCAAGGGTGTATGATATGCTCTAATGAAACCAGTGGATTTGGAAAGCAGTATCTCATAGGTGGCATCTAGTAGTCTCTCCTTGAGCTTGGAGTCACTAATCAAAAGAATAAGATTATAGAAATAGATAACTCCATCAACCACCTTGAACCTTTCATCCTTTACTTCCCCATCAAGAACCCCCCATGTGAAAATGTCCTTGGAGTACTCCATCATGAGTTGGGAATCCCAATAAGGATCCAAGCTCTCCAAGAATGACAGCGTTGTAGAGGTCTGAAATGCTGCCCCTGTCATATCATGGCTCCCTTCCTTGACATCCTTGATATCAAAGTCACATGTTGGAGCATCATAATCTTCCTTTTGCTGCCCCATTTGTAGCTGATCTTTCTCAAGACAAGATTGAAGCATATGGAAATAAACTTCCCCTCGGAAAGTCCTTATCTTCCAAAACTTCCTCCTTTTGGCCCATACATACAAAAGGGTTAGGATCCCCTTTCCATCTTCATAAATATTCCTTGTGAATGAAGAGATCATGGGTTGCCCCAAACATATGGAGTTTCCATGTGTCCTCATGCTCATGCCATCATAGATCTCTGATTTCTCCTCTCTCAGTGCAGATATCTGGGTGGGAGTTAGCAATGCCCGTTTCAGGAAATTGCTCATCTCTCTTCTGAATTCACGAGATATTCGCTGCGTTGTGCTAGCTTCTCCCAAGGCTCCCTCCTTAGCCAAGTATGAATATGTTGCCCATAGTTAAGAGAACACTTTAGATTTCCTCCTATCAAGAGGTGCTCCTGGAAAAGTACCCCCTTGCAAAGAGGTGTCAAGGCATAGAGTAGAATGTGGATGTAGGTAGACAGATTTTCCCCTACCTTTAATTCATAAGTCCTATAGCCTCCTTTGTGCTTCCAAGATTTGAAGTAGAGAAGGGTTCATGTTCTTCTCCTTGTGATACCCTTCCTCCTCTTCTCCTTCTTCTATCTCCAAAATCTCATCATTTGACAATGATGGTACATGCTGCTCATGTGTTATGTCAAGAGCTCTATGTGTGAGACCTTGTGGAACTACTTGCAAGAGTGCAAGAGTTTCTTCTCTTGGAGCAAGTGCTCCAACTTCATCTTCATGAGGTGCTTGAGGTGCTTTTTTTGTGACTACGTTATGATCTCCTGTCTTCTCCTCCTTTTCAATAACTGAAATTCTCTCATCATCAATAAGAGACCCTAGATCTTGGTCATCTATTTAAGGAGAAACCTTCATGCTTTCCTCTTGAGAAGAGGACCCTTCACTCAATGGAGATCTTGCCCTTGGCAAGGCATCAAACAAACTTACACCCTCTTCCATGGTCTTCAGAAATGGATTTGGATTCATAGACCCTTCCAAATCATGCAAAAGCTTCATCTGATGTGCTTTGATAATGTCAACAGAAGATGTTACATATGGAGCTTCATCAAACCTTTCTATCAATCTTGCAATAAACCTTGCATAAGTAGGTGTATTGGCATTCTGCAAGGAAAAAGACTCAAACAACCACCAAGCATATGCTTTACCTTCAAAATGTAGCGCTGCTACTTTGGTGGCTTCAATCTCTGAAACTTGATGTTGTTGCATGAAGTTGTCTAGCTCCTCCACCCAAACCCTGATTGGACATTTAGGTGATCCATCAAAGATATATAGATAGAATCTACCCTTATCATGCTGCTCCTTCTTTGTGCCTTTACTCTCCTTGATCTTACAAAACCCTTGGAAGTTCAAGTTATCTTTGAACTCCTTGGATTGATCTTCATACTCCTGCAAATACTCTCTAAGAGTCTCCTTCTCAGGTACACCTCCTTTCTTCCTCTTCACGAAGAAATCATAGACAGAACTCTGAAGCTTTCATGATATGGCTGAGTGCACATATCCATCAGATGAGGATTCAGAATTTTCCTCATGTATAGATCTTGTAGATCTGATCGGAAGATCTTTCTGCTCTTGAAACTCTTTAGGAGTTTCACTGCTTCTTCTTTCTTCTTCTTGTTCAACCTCCTTGGAGAGGTTCTTCTTAGATCTGAAAAATAATGAGAGTAAACTCATGTTCTTCATAGTTCTGACCTTGCTCCTTTCTCTACAGCACTTTGGCTTGAAGCCACAGGCTAAGCCCAAGATCTTGCTTTGATACCACTATAATGTTCCAAACTGGAATTTCTACAACAATGAGAATACCCTAAGGTATTCCAGAGTTGGATATGCAGCAATAAGGCTGATAAATGATTTCAAATCACTTAAAATTCAATAAAATATGCAGCAGCAACTTTATATAGCGTTTTATAAGGCAAAAGGTGGGGAAAAGTGAGGATTTAGGCCCTAAAACGAATGTATTCAGAGATGTGCGTAAAAATAATATTGGAAAGTGGTTGGATCTGATATCTAGGGTTATGAGGGACTCCCATGTCGAATTTCAGCAAAAAAAAATGCGTTTTGCTATGTTAAATAGTTCCTACTTTCCTAACTAGGCTAGAAAACCTTGATTTCCCATGGCCTGGAGTATGCAGAAATTTAATAAAGCATAAGAGCATAATTTAATGAAGGGTTTAGCTTCAATAAGGTCTGAACATTGATAAATCAGATCAGTGACATAGCCCATACAATTTACAGAAGAAAGAATGAGACAATACAGAAGAAATCCTCAGAAATGAGGTGCTACAACCATGATAAAAGACTGCATAACCATGACAGCGTTATTTTTAGGTATGAAGTAGCAGTTTATTAATTCTTCAGATCTAGATCAGATTTGTACATAAAAATTTAGATCCAATATAGATCCATGTACAAGAAAGGTTGATCTATACATTCCCCTTAGGGTTTTGCGTAGATCTGAAATCTAAGAATGTAGATCTGCAGAATGATTCAGAAATTTCTGAATAATGCAATGGTACAACAGATCAGATCTGAAACAAACATGGATTTGATGGCCAATCCATGGATCACCACAATGGAAGGAAGAATCCAACACCGGAGATCTCTTCTCCAAAATGCAAGCAAAACACCCTGCAGTTGTAGATCTGCAAATAACATTGTCCAGGGAAGGAAACAGTGTTGTAGCCTCTGAGAATGGAATGGCCTGATTCCAAGGTGTAGATATGAAGCACAATCAGCAAATTAACTCTTCAAGGAGGTTAAAAGACACACTCACTAAGAAGAGTCACTGCTATCATCTAGATCTGAGCAGATCTAGATCTCCACTTGCTGCAACTCACAAGGACAACTCAACTCACAACAGGAGCAGTGCTGTAAATGTAAGGTGAAGCTTGGCCCAAGCCTGATAGTGGACAAGTTATAACAATTCTCCTCCAAGAGCTACTCAAGGAATGAGGTGGGATTCCTGAACAGGAAGTCCCAACAAGGGATGTCTAAGTAGACAGACCTTCATAAATAATGTTCTTCGACAACCTCTTCCTTGCTGCCCTCCTCTTCCCTTTATAAAATAGGAGTCTTTCCAAACCCTAAACCACCTTGAATCACTTAACCCTTTTCACATTAGATCCTCCTTCTAGAACTGTGTTGTCCCTCAAAGAGGTTCAATGCATCTAGACTGCGCTATTGACTTGGTCAAAGATGGCCCACTCTTGTGATTTAGACCCATTCACACATGCAGGAGTTTATTTAAATAGCCCAGATATGTCTTTGTTCACATAGGCATTGATTTATTCTTAGTTTTCAGGAGTTTTACATGTCCTCCTTCACAATTTATTCATCAATCATGAAATGTAAAATAAACAAGGCAAGATTAATATTCCTATTAGCTGAAGCCAATTTAGGAACATTACACACTTCTAGCATTGCAAAAATAGAGGATGATAGTCCTAAGGGTCTTAACAGTGATGATGGCATAAGAGATAGTGAGGATGCTTATCAAAAGGGCAGCCAAGAACAAGGTAGGGAATATGCACACATAGAGATCATCCATGAGGAGAAAAACAGTCCTAAGGTCACTAGTGATCAAGCTTTGCAAGTGAAACTTGTTGCACCTTTCACCATTACCTATCAAAGAGGAGAAAGGCATGTGTTTGCTACCTCCAAAGGGAAAGGGGCCATGCTATCCTCCTCATTTCAAATGAAAGACAAAGGTAAACAACAAATGAAGGAGGAAGAGGACAACCATGAGGAGGAAAGAGAATTTGAAATCATCAACATAAACAATGATGATGAACATGAAACAAGAATTGCAAACTCCCTTCTACAAGAAAAGAATGCACAGATCAGGGATTTGGAAGCTGAATTAGGAAGAGCTAAGGATCTCATTCACTTTTTGCATATGCAGAACAAACAAATGAGTGGTCAACTGGCCATCTATGAAGCAAGGGCACTCAAATACTGGAAAGAGGCTCAAATGTCACAAGTGCAATTGGAGGAGTACAATGGAATTTATGAGGAAAGAAGTGATTAAGAGGGTCAAACTAAAAATAGACCTAGGACTATGGGTCTTAGGAAAGCATTGGCAAAGCACAGAGAGGAAGAATCAGCCCAAGCACAACAAATTCCACTCACTAAACTCCTTGCCATGGAAGTTGAGCATGATAGGGAATCATGGCTTGAAAGGGCCAACCTACATCTAGAGGCTAAATTTTAGAAGGCCAACAAATAATTGAGCTTGCAACGGAGAATGACTAAGCACTATAAACAAAGAAACCACTTTGCAAGGAAAAAGCTCAAAACTGCCCAAAATGAGGGCCTGTCACCAAATGATGAAAAGGACCAAGCTAAGCTTGGTAGTTTTGACCAAGCTTCTATACAGGTCTCCAAGGACCCATGAGGCACCTACCTACAAAATTTGGAAGAAATTGAACAAGTTTTTGTTTTTTGCAAATTTTGAGGCTAGGAGCGCAGCACGCCCTGTGTTGCACTTTTTTCCAGGGAATTTTTAGGAGAGGTTCACTTTTTTGGATTCCCCATCACTAGAGGAGTATTCTCACCGATTTTCAGCTCAATTGGAGTTGTTTTTACCCCCCAAAAAGGTCAAAAACACTCATTTTTTCACCTTTCTGCCCACTTTTTTGAGCATGTGTTGTGCTCCTGGAAGCCCTGAAATTTTCACCTTTTGGGAAATTTTTAAAGATCATATTGAATAAATAAAGGTATATATGGAAATTAGACTTCAATGGCTTTCCAACGAGCCATTACAGATCCTTTTTTGACATCGAGAAGGCCTCCAAAACATTGTTGCAAAAAGGCCTATTTTTGTGTTCTACTCCTGGCATAATTTTAAATTTTGACACAGTATGCTGGCTCCTGTAGATGACTGGGTAGAATGTGCGTTTGGAAAGTTTTCACATGATTTTCAGGGCCTAAAAGTCAATATAATTTCTATTTTTGGCCGAAAATATATATTTGTTAGATATTTTTGTGCCTTGGGCCTTGCAAGGCGTCAAGGACAACGTAGGATATTTCTTGTTGGCCAATAGGCTTCTAGATACTCTCTTTGGTTTTCCTCCTCCATGCTTATTATATATTGCATGAGGATTCATTGTAAACAGTTGGGAGCTTGACATGTTTAAGAGAAATATATGGTTTTGAAAGTTGAAGAACAATTTAGTGTTGCGGAGCTTGTAGATGGATTGCCTTGATTGATGGTGATGAAGGTTTGCTTATAGGATCCCCAAGTTTAGTTAATGGTGATGTATCTCTCATATGTTCATGTTTTTTCTGGTTTTCCGTATGGCCATCTTTCTATTTTTCAATAGCTCAAAAAATCATAGGATGAGAAATGTTGTTTGAGGCACCTCAGTCCTCCTGTTAGCTATTGTTTTCATGTTTTCTACTGTTGGGTTAGCTTAAAGAATTCTTCATTGCTCCTTAGGCCCACCTAAGATTTTATATTTCATTATTGGATTAGTATTCTAGTTTATAAACATGATTCATGGTAAGTCATGCTCGTTTAAGGGTATCTAAACTCTATCTTGAAATCTCTCTTTGATGTATTGATTGTTAGGTTAAGCCAAAAAAGGTCTTGTTTCGATCTTGCCCCTTGAATATGCTTATTAGTTTGCCTAGAAGTACTTTATAGTTTAATGAATGATGTTTAGGCATTCCCTCTTCATTTATTGATGCTATTTGTTTCTTATATGTTTTCAAATCTTGAAAGTTGAATCAGTGAAGTTAGATAAGTTGTCTTGCTTCCATGTTCTACTAGATTGTTTATCTTCAATGTTTATTTGTTTAAAATTATTGTCATTGAGTAAATGGTGCGCCCTATCTCATTATTAGTATCTTTTGCTTATCATATTAAAGACCTCCCTGTTCATAGGTATTTGACAAAGGATTCTTAATTGCCCTTTGCCCTACCTTGGTTCTCGAACTTATTGTCCATTTCACCTCACACATAAACTTAAAAGATCCATTAACTACACTAGATTTTCCTATGATGTACCCCGATTCGCTACCAATATATCAATAACTCCATAGACTCCATTGCCTAATTGATTTGATAACCTCTCACTCCACCTATCCTACTTGATCATCTTACCCCAACCCAAAAAAAACAACAAACCTACACTTAACAACTAGCCTAAAATCAATCATCTAAAGTGAACAAGTTCACATCCTTCGCATGATAGAGAGAGCCCTCTCTGAGTCCAGGAAGGCTAGGTCCTAGGACTCCAAAGACTGGTCAGATGTTACCCTGTCATTTAGTTCACTAATCTGCCAAATCATGGGACACTAACATAATGACGATCACTGTGGGACCTTTTGAGGTCATAACAATCTAAATACCTCTTAGGACTCCAGAATCCCTTCATCAAACAATATCCTATGATTTATAGCTACTTCATCGCAATCACTAACACAATGGTGATCATGATGCAACCTCTGATATCAGTGACAATCTAAGTATCCCTTAGGACTTCAGTAACCTTCATCAAATCATAGAGAAACTTAACTGATAGCCTAATAGTAGAATCTAGCTTTTTCACCATCCTAGAAAAATGATGACTCAGCTATAGGAAACTCTTACATACCTTAAGGGCTACATATAGAAACTCAAAAAACCCCAAAAAATTTCTAAATTGGCTTTTTTTTTCAGTATTGGTGGTGGAAAATAGACTCTTATCTTCAAAACAACTAAAAATATCCACCTGGCGACTTCACTAGCCTCCAGTAGGCCTTTTAACTTTACTAGTGTCTTTAGGCTCCTAAAGGATTATGCCGAAACGACCCTAGGAAGTCTAGAATCCTAGCCACACACTGTGAGAGTTTAGCAAACATAAAAGAGGTAAAATTTTCGAAAAATTTTAAGAACATCTTATAGCCTCTCTGAATTTTGAGTTTCAAATTTGGCTTTGTGAAGAATCAATACCAGATCTCATCCAGACCTGAACCCACCTACTATAGTTGATGACCCAGAAAAGATTTTGTGGAAAACTTCTGAAACTGGAAACTCAGCTACTAATAGGACCATTCATAAAGCAAGCTCTGTACCTGAACATCTTACAGCATTGCAAGATCCCCAGTTTGACTTGCACCATACAAAAAACCTTTTCAAAACCAAGTCACAAAGTTGAATCGACCATACCGATCTTGAACCCATAGACTTGCATCAGAGTCCTAGTGGAGAAGCTTCTCCTTCCACACCACCTGATTTCCAAATTCTCCACCACTTTGGCTCTTTTCACCCCAAGTCTACTCAGAATCAGTTTACTGGTCCAAATACTTCCGCCACACCCATTCATACCACCACTGTGCAAACCACACCATCTCATATCACAAATCCTTCGCTTGTAAATTCACCATTAGCTCCTACCATGGCAGCATGGTATGCACCCCTTGTGTTACCACAACCATTAGTACCTTTTCCAAATGATTACCAATCCAGAATCCCACACTTTACCGAGGCTGAATCCACCACTTCCCAACAACATGTAGATAGAACGAATGATGCTTTTGACTACATGGAATTAGAAGAGGAAACCATGAAGATGAGGATGTTTGCCCAAAGCCTAGGAGGAGAAGCTAAGAAATGGTTCAAGAGCCTAACTCCTAATAGCATACATGATCTCCCTTCCCTTTACCAAACCTTTATCAACAAATGGAAAATCAAGAAAAACCTTCTTGAGATCCTCTTGGAATATAGCAATATTAAAAGAAACACGGGGGAAAGTGTCCAAGACTATTGCACAAGGTTCAATAGTGTTTACAACGCACTACCACCAAACATGAAACCCCCGTTAGGTCTAGCCTTAGCTAAATTTTCGGAAGGTTTTGATCCCGACATGGCCTATCAGCTGAGAGAAAGAGAGCCCCTAACCTCAGAATACATGCAAAATGGAGCTATAAGTGTAGAGGAAAACTTAATTGAAAAAAGAGCTAGGCTAAGATCAGAAAAGAGGGTAACCTACAAAGATGACACCATGCCATCCACATCCTCATCTGATTCCAAGATTGACAACCTCCTTAGGACCATGGAAAGAATGATGGAAATAATAAGCATAAACGAAAGAGCACCCCCTAGGTACAACAAACCAAATCCCCAAAACAGAATCCGGAATTAGAACTTTAGAAAAGACCCGCCCCAAAACAGACCAAGGGAAAATGATCAACAAATCAGGCTACCCTTCCAAGACAACTATGTTGACGAAGGGGAAAGAGATATTGAACAACCAAATGAAAATCATCTAAACTTAATAGGCTCTGATAGCGAGGGTGATGCTTTTCTCACAGAATAAGAACAATTTTTTTTTCTCCTCAAACCAAGATGAAACAAGCTATGAAGATTCTGAAGACCATGAGTTGGGATTAGAAAACGCCAGAATGGAATTCCATAGACAATATGATCTTAGGAGTAAGAAAAACCAAGACAACTCCAGGAAAAACAACTCAGAAACTAATGTTAAGAAAACTCTCGAAAACATTCTTAAAAGAACAACAGACAATAACAATACCATGGCTAAGAAAACTGATCCTAACACAGACAAAACTAGCCAACCAAATATTGACACAAGTTTTCCTAGTACCTCTGTTAGTGGCCCTGAGAAAACTCTATTGACCAAAGCCCCGAATCAAAATCAGAAAATTAAAAATGTGGAAAAATTTATGGCTGATAAAACTGATGTAAATATCTCCAAAACTCAAATACCTTTCATTTTTTAAGGAGAGATCGCTAAAATCAAAATAACCATCCCTCTCACTGAAATGGTAGCTCAGGATATGTACAAATCTCAAGTTCTGAAAGTTCTAAACATAGGAAATGATACCAATACTCTGAATCTGACAGATGATAAGCCAGAGTTGTTGTTTGGACCCGAAGTAGATTGAAAATACCAAGAAGGAGCCATTCCCCCATTCTATGTTAGCCTAAACATACATGACAAAATCCTGCATAATGCCATACTAGACTCTGGTGCCTCTCACAACCTCATGCCAAAGATGGTGATGGAAAGATTAGGCCTAAAAATAATCAGGCCCTACAAAGACCTGTATTCCTTCGATTCAAGCAGGGTTAAGTGCTTGGGCCTGATCAAGGACTTATGTGTCAATCTAACACAAATACATGCTAAGAGCCTGGTCACAGATATAGTCATGGCTGACATTCCCCCCAAATATGGCATGCTTTTATCCCGATCTTGGGGAGCTAAACTTCTGGGGAACCTCCAACTTGATATGTCTTATGCTACCACCCCAAATTTTAACCAAACAAGGAGACTCTACCAAGAATCTCACATGAAGTATATGGTAATTAGCCTAGATAGACCCAATAACACCCCTATCTATTCCATTCATTCAGACTTGGACTCATTTATCTTGTATAATGAAAATGACCTTGATGAGCAAGTGAATGAAGATTGTGAAGATATAGGTAAATTACAACAATCATATCAATCCCTCTATGATGAGTTCGATAGTCAAAACTATCACGACCCTGAAACACCACAAGATAATAAAACTGAAATTGATTTCCTGCAAATTGAAAATGAAATGTCAGAAACAAAAATCAGTTTAGAACAGGAAATAGTTTGCTCAAAAGAAATAAAAACCACCAAAACACAACTTCTTCCTTTTTCTAATCCAGAAGAAATGAAATACCCTCACAAAGCAAAAATATTTGGGAATCTAGAGCAAGATAGTCTTATGTTTTTACCTTACCTTGATACTTCATCATCCAAGAATTTCGCCTTTTCAAAAAAGCTATCAATTTCCACAAATATTGCTATAGGTCCCAAAGAAGTCTTTACTAAAGCTGATATAGAGAAAGATGGCATGGGTAAACTTAAGAAGACTGAAATAGTTAAGTTGTCTGAAATTTTATCACTACACACGAAACAAATAAATACAAGACTGTGCAAAAAATTTTAGAATGCTTATGTGTGTAGACAAGCTGGTCTAAAAACTTGTAACACAGCTATTGTTCTAAAATGCCCTCATTTCAAAAAGAATCATTAAAACCTTGAGAAGTTGAGTTCACTTAGAAAGAAGGAAAAAGGGCATAGGCTTTGCATAGACTTTAGGTACCAGGATCAACCCTTCCAAAGGAACAAATACCTTTTTTGCCAAAAAAGATTATACTTTACAAAAGGTAAGGTCTTCTAACCAAACCTCATTGCATGGTAGTTTTTCAGGTTACCATCAGATGATACTACTTCAGATAAATTAGCTCAAAGATTTTTTCAAGTTTCCTCGAGACAATTGCATGTTTAAACAAATACTTCCTGGACTAGAGAGTGTAGGAGACACCTTCTTAAAAACTATGTTTTCAATTTTCAATTTCTTCACTATGACATATATGGATGACTTCATCATTTGTTTTCGAGATGAAAAAGAATACCTTGCCTACTTAAAGAAGGTCTTTGACACAAACAGATTTGAGAAGCAAGGGTCAAATAAGAAGCACCAAGGAGATTATGGGTTTTCTGAAAACTCTTGGGATAATCTTTATACCATATTGTCAAATAGAGGTAACTATATTTTCTGTTTACAAGAGCTAAATGGACAGAAAATGTTAGGAGATTATTTTGAAGACAAGATGCTCAAACACCATTGCTGTAAAGATCCTTAGTTTTGGTTTTTCACTCATTGTACATACCATTGTTTGAAGAAAAGGCCATGAAGAGAAAAACACAAAACATAGAAAAGAATGAAAAGAGGGAAGATTCAAAAACAAGGTATAGTCCCATACCCAAAAAATAGTAATACTGAAAGTGTGCAAGCCTAAATAACACTACTAGTGCAAAAAGAATTTCTTGTTCAACTATCTAGCCTAATCATGGCTAAACATGTTTTAAAATTATTGTTGATAAGTTAGTGAAAATAATGTTGGTCAAATCATTAAAGCTTGACTTGTCGAAGAAAATAGATTAGGAAAGAAAGATATTGGTTCCACATGCTCAAAACATAACCAAGGAGAAAAAATAGGGATGAATAGTAAACTATGTATCCTAGCCCTGATTTTTCTAGTCTTATTTTGTACAAAAATAACATTTGTGTGCAACTTGTTTTTATGCCACAAACCCATGATAAATCAGATTGCCTAATCCTGATTTAGCCATGTTTTCAATTTTATGTTTTTAGCTTAGTGAATGAATCCTGTCAAATAGTTTAACCTTGACAGTTGAATAGTATAGGTAGAGAATCAAAGGAGTTCATTAGCCTAATCTGAACTCCCAGAAGAAATAAGTGTAGAAGTAGATAGTTGTTTGCTTTCAAAAATAAAAAAGGATGTCAAGGTTGCTAGTCTGAATGCACTTAAAGAGAAAAAAAATGATAGGCAAGTAGGTTGGGAAGGTAGAGATGAAATTAAGCTGATCATATCTTTCAGATTTTTGAGATCAATAGCTTCAAGCAAGCATCAGCAAGTAAAGAAAGTAAAAATCTACCCAATGAATGAGGCATTGGTCTCCATAAAGCAAGAGATCTGAAAATTCTGGACACCTCCTGAAAAGGAGCTTCCCTCGCCAAGTGGAGCCACTGTTAGTCATCAGTAATTTCTGCATTTTTTATGACTAAATGATTATCCAAATATTTCTAGAAACAAATTTCATAGATATTGTGAGTTCTCGAAATCTCACCGCCTTCATTATCCTTAAGATAATTTTTCACTATTTCATCACTTCATCCTATCTAGCTTTGCCTACCAGTCTCAGAATACCCATTACGAGCCCCTGTCACCCATTTTATCTATATCTTGTCACCTTTGACCCAAATCCCCTGTTTTTGTTTCACCTAAAAAACCCACTGCTACCTAAGCTCACCATTCAATCATGCTTGTTGTGTCCCCCATACTACTCCTAAACACTGATAGTCTCAAACTGTCTCTGTAGACTCTTTAAAGAATCAATTACATTGGGTTTTGGGTTTTCAATACATTAGTTTATCATGAACTCTGTCTCACACTTGATAAATCCCAAGTTCTAGGTTTCATTCAAAAAGCCAGGTCCTAGAAAGCCTCCACTAGGCCACCTATATTTTCACAAAGTCATAGGGTGGATTTGGTGCCCTACAAACTCTGTTTTTCCTATATGAAGAAATTGCATTCAATGAAGGAAAGGATTGGTGATCTTGTCTTAAACTCATCAAAGAGGTCATTTGAAAAGGGTATTTGGCCTAAAGCACAAGTTTGGTAGGGGGACAGCTGCCCCTTGCTTACATTTCTGCAATAGAGTCAAAAGGCTATCAACCTAGCAAGAGGTAAAGTAATGAGAGGCACCATCACAAGAAAACCACTCACAACCAAGAAGAAAGCAGCAAGGTATGGGTTTGATGGGAATCATGATTTGTGATTGTTTTGATCAAGAAATAAAGCAATACTAGGGTTAAAAAGGCAAAGGACACCTCAACCCCTTCAAATGATCATTGAAGGCTTTTAGACATAAGTAATAAGTTTGATAAGTGCTTCTTTGAGAACTTATAAGATAACACTGTTCGTTCTTTCTAAGGAACCCCAAAAACCTAGAAGTTTGGGTAGATGGACAAAGATGGTTAAAAAAGTGACAAAGAAACCTCCTTCATCACAGCATATGGTTTCAAAGGATTTTCAAACTACCTTCTAGGGTTTGGCAGAAAAGCAGTAAATCCACTTCATCAAAAGGTAAAATCAGAGTTTAAAGAAGATCAAAAGGGACAGACATGAAAATAAATACTCCACTACACCAAAGATAGAAAGATGATGAGGAGAATCAGTAAAAAGAGGCAAGAAATGTCAGTTCCAAGGTCTTCTTTCTCTAAAAGTAATAGTTAGAGGCATATTCAAATTGTCAAAAGGGGCAAGCATGAGTTAAAAGACAGTGAGAAAAGTGAAAAGGGAACAAACCTTATAAAGTGGGTTTTACCTTTGATTTTTACCAAAAGGTATAAAACAACCACAGCAAGCATCTCCCCGCTCCATTGGTCATTTGCAACACACTGTGAGGGTTTTTCAAAATTTCTGACAGAGTCCTCGGGCAATTTTCCTGGGCGCTGCGTTCCTGTAGCGTCTCCCTGTGCAATTTTCCACTACGTGTTGCGCGCCTGTAGAATGACGTTGCGCTCCTGTTCTTTGCTCAACGATCAGGAAGGGGGGCACGAAAGCCCATGCACGAGCTGCCTAGCATTCAGAGGGGTGGCGCGACACCATGTTCAGAGCTGCCCAAAGGTTGCACGAGCTGTCGTTCAGAGCTACACAAGATCACCATTCAAAGGGGGCCCAACTCTTTTCACTGTGTGCTTGTAAAGGGTATATCGTGCAGCCTCTGCTCGAGCTACACGACCCGACTCTGTTCAGCAGTCTACCTGCATGCAGGAGTTTTCCAGCATGCAAGAGTGTACGAAGACACATTCAGGGCCACCTGACAGAGTTTGTGCTACACTCCTGCCACAGTGTGCAACGTCTACACGAAGACACGTTCAGGGCCACCCGACAGAGTTTGTGTTGTGCTCCTGCCACAATGTTTAGCCTCTGTACGAAGACACATTCAGGGCCACCCGACAGAAACTGTGTTGCGCTCCTACCACAGTATGCAACCTCTGCAGGAATTCATGTTCGGAGGTGACCCGACTCTGCCCACAAGGTTTTTTTGAGCTAGTTTTCCTATAGTGGAGGCATTTTGAAGAGGTATTTTAAACTTTTCCTACATATGCATGTTTTTCTAAAGATAAGCTCTCAAAGAAAATTGAAAGTTGGTTTGGAGAAGGCAGTGGAATCCTAAAATAAAACACTTGGCCTACACACTGTTGGGCCTTGATATAATTAGGAAACTTCACCATCTCATTCACCATTGTCACATCATTCTGCAAGTAATGCCAATTCTCTTTAAAGATTTTGAGGTGGGGGTAAAAAAACAAAATGTCTAAAGATGAGAATGCTAACATTGATGAGGTAAGTCAAAGGTCCAAAAAGCAGCAAAGGAAGGGAGGGATGCCAAATAGGTTTGAACCTATAAGCACTGAAGAGCTAATAACTTCCCCTACTATTTTGTCATGTTTTCAAAGATTGGGATGCTATGAATTCTGTAAAAAAGTACAAAATATCCAGAGTCACCTTCAATTGACCAAGCTCTTTGCCCTAAACCTTCATAATCATCAAGTACACCTAGCCGGGGTAAGATTTGAGCTGACCACCTATGTCATCTCTAGGGCCACTGGAATTCCTTGCATATGAGAAAGGTCGTTCAAACAAAAGCATCTGGACCTAAGCCACTATCGCCCATTCTTAAAACCAAGTTGTCAAGCTGATTGCAAAACCATGTTCCCCTTCTCTCATCTATTGGACAGATATGTTCTCCTAATGAAGATCATTATGAAATACTTCACCTGCGAGGGTAGGTTCTCCAGATTATATTCCTACCACATAAGACTCCTCATGCATTTCACCAAAACCAAGCTGCTACATATGCCCTACTAACTTTGCAAAATTATTGAGAAAATGTCTTCCATCATGCAAAAGAGACCTCCATCCCAATAAATGTCAAGCCTTTTTCATCATTCCCTCATCAAAGTGATTGTCTCACACCAACTAGAAAAACAAGGCATCCCTTGGGAGGTTTTCATCGCCCATGATGATTTCACAACTCCATAGCCCATCCTTCTACAAATTCTGCCATCGTCATATCAAAATCCTCCTCACACACCTCCATCACCCTCCACTGACCTTGGTTCATATTCTTCACATGAATCATTTCCTCAAATAGACCTTCCTCATTCACTTTCCCCTAAGGAATCCGAAAATAAAGAAAGCTGTGATGGCCAAGAAGAAAGCAGTGAGGGAGAGGATGACAAAAATGAAGAAAGTAGATGGAAAAGAGGAATATGGCCAAGAAGAAAGCAGTGAGGGAAATGATGATGAAAATGAAGAAAGTAGTGAAGAGGAGGAAGATGGCAAAGATGGCAAGGAAAATGAAGAAAGCAGTGATGGCCAAGAAGAAAGTAGTAATGGACAAGAAGAAAGCAGTGAGGGAGAGGAAAATGAAGAAATTAATGAAAGCAGTGACAAAGAATAAAGTGTTGATGAAGAAGAAAACAAAGATGAAAGCAGTGAGCCCAATAATGAGAAAAAAGACCAAAATAGTGGCTCTAATTATGAAGAAGATGATTCCAAGGATACAAGGTCAGAGATATCTTATCAAGAGGAAATAATGAGCTACAAGAATGATAAAACAGTGAAGAAGAACTCAGCCAACAAACTAGTGACAGTCAAGGAAAAGGAGTAAATAATGGACCAAACAGTGAAGTAGAACTCGGCCAAAAGGAAAATATGCATAATGTTGAAGGGACAAATTCTTAAGGCAGTGAACATAGCAAAATTGCAAATGATACAAGTTATGAAACGGAGGTTGAAATTAAAGGTAAAGACCATAGGCAAGACAGTGAAAACAGTGGGTCAAAGGATGAAGAAGAGGACTTTCATGAAGATAAAGATGTACCAAGCAGTAATGAAGACACTTCTGCATTGCAAAAACAGAGGATGACAGTCCTAAGGGTCTTGACAGTGATGATGGCATAAGAGATAGTGAGGATTCTTATCCAAAGGGCAGCCAAGAACAAGGTAAGGAAGATGCACACACAGAGATCATCCATGAGGAGAAAAACAGTCCTAAGGTCACTAGTGATCAAGCTTTGCAAGTGAAACTTGTTGCACCTTTCACCATTACCTATCAAAGAGGAGGAAGGCATGTGTTTGCTACCTCCAAAGGGAAAGGGGCCATGCCATCCTCCTCATTTCAAATGAAAGACAAAGTTAAACAGCAAATGAAGGAGGAAGAGGACAACCATGAGGAGGAAAGAGAATTTGAAATCATCAACATAAATAGTAATGATGAAAATGAAACAAGAATTTCAAACTCCCTTCTACAAGACAAGAATGCACAGATCAGGGATTTGGAAGTTGAATTAGGGAGAGTTAAGGATCTCATTCACTTTCTGCAGATGCGGAACAAACAAATGAGTGGCCAACTGGCCATCTATGAAGCAAGGGCACTGAAATACTGGAAAGAGGCTCAAAGGTCACAAGTGCAATTGGAGGAGTACATGGGCATTTATGAGGAAAGAAGTGATGAAGAGGGTCAAACTAAAAAGAGACCTAGGACTATGGGTCTTGGGAAAGCAGTGGCAAAGCAGAGAAAGGAAGAATCAGCCCAAGCACAACAAATTCCACTCACTAAACTCCTTGCCATGGAAGTTGAGCATGATAGGGAATCATGGCTTGAAAGGGCCAACCTACATCTAGAGGTAAAACTGGAGAAGGCCAACAAAGACTTGAGCTTGCAACAGAGAATGACTGAGCACTATAAACAAAGAAACCACTTTACAAGGAAAAAGCTCAAAACTGCACAAAATGAAGGCCCGGCACCAAATAATGAAAAGGACCAAGCTAAGCTTGGTATTTTGGCCCAAGCTTCTCTACAAGTCTCCAAGGACCCACGAGGCACCTACCTACCAAATTTGGAAGAAATTGAACTAGTTCTTTTTTTGGCAAATTTTGAGGCTAGGAGCGCAGCACACCCTGTGCTGCGCCTTTTTCCCAGGGAATCTTCAGATGGAGAGGTTGAATTTTTTGGGTTCCCCATCATTAAAGGAGTATGCTCACCAATTTTTAGCTCAATTGGAGTTGTTTTGACCCCCCAAAAAGGTCAAAAACACTCATTTTTCCACCTTTCTGCCCACTTTTCTGAGCATGTGCTGTGCTCCTAGAAGTCTTGGAATTTTCAATTTTTGGGGAACTTGGAGAGATCATATTGAAGAAATAAAATCATATCTGGAAAGTAGACTTCAATGGCTTTCCAACAAGCCATCACGGAGCCTTTTCCAACATCGGGAAGGCCTCCAAAGCACTGCTGCAAAAGGCCTATTTTTGTGTTGCGCTCCTAGCATAAATTTAAATTTTGACATAGTGTCCTATGCTCCTATAGATGACTGGGTAGAATGTGCGTTTGAAAAGTTTTCACATGCTTGTCAAGGCCTAAAAGTCAATATAATTGCTATTTTTGGCCTAAAAAGATATTTGTTAGATTTTTTTTGCCTTGGGCCTTGCAAGGCCTCAAGGACAACTTAGGATATTTCTTGTTGGCCAATAGGCTTCTAGATACTCTCTTTGGTTTTCCTCCTCCATGCTTATTATATATTGCATGAGGATTCATTGTAAACATTTGGGAACTCGATGTGTTTAAGAGCAATACATGGTTTTTGAAAGTTGAAGAACAATTTAGTGTTGTGGAGCTTATGGATGGATTGCCTCGATTGATGGTGATGAAGGCTTGCTTACAGGATCCCTGAGTTTAGTTAATGGTGATGTATCTTTCGTATGTTCATGTTTTTTCTTGTTTTCCATAAGTCCATCTTTCTATTTTGCAATAGCTCGGAAAATTATAGGATGAGAAATGTTGTTTGAGGCACCTCAGTCCTCCTGTTAGCTATTGTTTTCATGTTTTCTACTGTTGGGTTAGCTTAAAGAATTCTTCATTGCTCCTTAGGTCCACCTAAGCTTGTCTATTTAATTATTGGATTAGTATGCTAGTTTATAAATGTTATTCATGGTAAGCCCTGCTTGTTTAAAGCTATCTAAACTCTGTCTTGAAATCTCTCTTTGATGTATTGATTGTTAGGTTAAGTCAAACAGGTCTTGTTTCGATCTTGCCCTTTGAATATGCTTATCAGTTTGCCTCGAATTTATTTATAGTTTAATGAATGATGTTTAGGCTTTACCTCTTCATTTATTGATGCTATTTGTTTCTTATATGTTTTCAAATCTTGAAAGTTGAATCAGTGAAGTTAGATAAGTTTTCTTGCTTCCGTGTTCTACTGGATTGTTTATCTTCAATGTTTATTTGTTTAAAAGTATTGTCACTGAGTAAATGGTGCACCCTATCTCATGATTAGTATCTTTTTCTTATCAATATTAAAGACCTCCCTGTTCGTAGGTATTTGACAAAGGATTCTTAACTTCCCTTTTCCCTACCTTGGTTCCCAAACTTATTGTCCATTTCACCTCACACATAAACTTAAAATATCCATTAACTACACTAGATTTTCCCTGTGGTGTACCCCGATTCTCTACCAAGATATCAATAACTCCATAGACTCCATTGCCCAATTGATTTGATAACCTCTCACTCCACCTATCCTACTTGATCATCTTACCCTAACCCAAAACAAACAAACAAACCTACACTTAACAACTAGCCTAAAATCAATCATCCAAAGAGAACAAGTTCACATCCTTCGCATAATAGAGAGAGCCCTCTTTGAGTCCAGGAAGGCTAGGTCCTAGGACTCCAAAGACTGGTCTAATGTTACCCTTTCATTTCATCACCAATCTCCCAAATCATGGGACACTAACAGGATACTTTACCCTTTGGATAGATTGTACTCTTTGATGTGAAGTCAAGTGACTGGTTCAACTCTCTGCCCCAATCAAGGTCATATATTAAATTAAATAGTATTCATATTTCTAATCATTGCTCAATTTTCAAAATTTAAAGTTTTATGTTCATGGGTTTTGGATAGATTATACTCTTTTATGTGAAGTGAAGTCACCAGTTCAATTCTTAGCCCCAATCAGGGTCATATATTGGACATGATGAAGATGTAGTTCTGCGAAACTTACAAAAAAAAAAAAGCAAAAGTTTTATATCAAACTTGTTTTTATATTCCATGCCTAATAAAGTTGCTATTATTTTAATTTAAGAAAATAAGAAATAAATTAGCAATTACATTTGGCAACATGTTTGAATCTTTGGAAGGAGACCATTTATTTTTTGTCTAAACAATCTACACAATCTGAAAACTAGTTTCAAAAATTAAAATTATTTTTTTAAGACAATATAATTTGTATCAATATTTCTATATTAATGATATATTTAGTGTATTTTAGTAAAATATTTTCCTTAATTCTTTATATTTATCTTAATCCAAAAATTTTACCCTTTATTTAGTTCAGTTTAATATTTTTATGCTTTGCTTGTTTTATTCTTTAAGTTGGAATTTGATAATAAACTTATAGTATTGTGTTGTTGAAATTAAATTGTTGAATGTATAAATAAACCTATTATTTTCATAAATATAGAAAGACATTTAAATTTATAAACTATACCACTTAATCTTATGCTAAAAAATTTTACAACCTTATAGTTCCTCAAATTTTAGACGTTATACTTTTTATTAGAATAATATAGGTTAAATTTTTATATTAAACTTGTTTTAATATTCCACGCCTTTTCAAAAGATAAGGTTTCATATCAAACTTGTTTTTATATTCCATGCCTAATAAAAATGCTATTATTTTACTTTAAAAAAATAAGAAATAAATTAACAATTACATTTGGAAATATGTTTAAATATTTGGAAGGAGACCATTTATTTTTTTGTGGAAACAATCTACACAATGTAAAACCAGTTTCAAAAATTAAAACTAGCACAACCATATTTACCAATGTGGTTGATATACGCCGATAGACGTACATGAAGCATATATACAACCACATTAGTAAATGTGGTTGATATTCGCCGATAAACATTTATCAATCACATTAATAATTATTAGCTGTATAGTGTTAATGTTCCTATTAGACATTGATTATTTGTATTTATTAATACTACTATATATATATATACACACATAAAATGTTAATAGTAATACGAAAATTCATTTATCGTTCACTATTATCTTAATGACTAATATATATTTATTAACATATTAATATTATTATCAATCTATTTTAATATAAATATTAAACTTGAATATTAAATTATTTAATATGAGCCTTAATACTATAAAATCAAACATTATAAACCCTAAGATTAATACTATATCCTTAAGATTGATATTAAATACTATATTGTAAACCCAATGGATTAATATTATAAAACTTAAGATTATAAATTGAAAAAAAATTTTATAAATACAATAATGTGATGTCAGTATTAATCACATAAATTTAAATATAATATAAATATAAATATTTATAATTAATAGTTAAAATTCATATAAATATTAATATTAAAAATGAATAATTATAATATTAATAAATAGTTCATAATTATTTGTAGTAATAATTATTAATATTTATAAATTATTAAATATTAATTATAAATAATTATTATTAATTATCAATTATTATAATTATTAATAATTAGTATTTTTAAAAGAGATAATGTTATAAAACCAAGTGAGTTGATGTTATAAACCCAAAGACGAATATTATTAAACTTAAATTGATATTATAAACTTTGGGATTTTAACGTAAAGGCGCGATAAACCCAAAAGTTATTATTGCAAAACTAAAGTTATTCTGACATGGAAAGTTAATATTTATAAACCAAAGGATTAGCCCACCTAATTATTAATATTGAGCAAGTTACAAGCGAGAAGGATTAATGGGCAACAATTATGATGTTATAAGCAAGCAGAGGATTATTAAAATGACAAATTAATGTTATAAACCCAAGTTTAGTAAACTAGTCTGAATTTTTGTAAACTAAAGGATAATATATATTGCAATATTTTAAGTATAAATTAATGCTATTAATATGGCTAAAGGTAATCCAAAATATGATAACATTACTACGGAAAAGCCAAGGATCAATAAAACTTCAAGTATTTTTTGTTTTATAAACTCGATGGATTATAAACAACGGATTATAAACCTAAAGTTGAACAAAACCTTGGAATTAATATTATAGTATGCAAAATGATAATATAACTTTGGGAAATGAAGCTTTACATTAATAAACCCAAGAGATTGATATCATAAAAGAAAGAGACTGATAAACCCAAGGGATTATAATCCCATGGAAATAATACTAAATACAAGGAATTTATATTATAAACCCAAAAAATATAAATCCTCATGCGTAAATATTATAATCACTAAATTAAACATTAAAATCTAATATTAATATTATAAATATTAGGATCAATGTTATAAGTGTATCCCATTAATAAACTCAAAGGATTAATATTATAAACCCAAGGAATTGTAAAATAAAGGGATTAATATTAAACTCTAAGATTAATATTATAAACCATAGGCTTAATATTAAACCGTAGGAATGTAAACTTTATGAATAATATTAGAAACCTTTGGAACAACATTATAAACCAAAGGGATTACTAAACCCATTGGATTAATATTAAAAAAACCAAGGGAATATAAACCTTACAGAATACCATTATACCCTAGGATTAATATTAAAGCCTATGAATATAAACCCTAATATTAATATTATGAACATTAGGATTAATATTATAAACCCAAGATACTAATACTATAAATCCAAGGAATTAATAAACCTAAGGGATTAATATTATAAACTCAATGGATCATAAATGGAGAGGAATAATTTTAAACCCAAGGGATTAATATTATAGACGTGAGGGATTTATAAACCAAAAGGATTAATATTAAAAACCCACGGGATTGATAAATATAAGAGATTCATATTAAACCCTAAGATTAATATTATAAACCCTAATACTACTTTTGTATGAATCCAATATTAAATTTAATAATATAAACTGAATATTAAAAGGTCCTAATATTATAAACTTTGTATTAAACCCAAATTTTGTAATGTAACAATGCAACGTTGAATAAATTACAATGTAATGTAACATTTCAATAATTATTATGAGACTTATTTTCATATTGAGACAATGTTTCTCACAATGTGATGTTGGATACATTTTTGAACCATTCTAATGTTATAGTATTAAACCATTGATATTATAAGCCCAAGAGATTAATAAACCCAATGGATTAATACTAAATATGCAAGTGATTATAAACCCAAGGGAATAATATTAAACTCAAGGGATAAATATTATAAACCCAAGGGATATAGACCCATCGATAAATTTTATCAACCCTAAAATAAGCATTATACCCTAAGATTCATATCATGAACCTTACGATCAATATTATAAACTCAAGGGATTAATATTAAAAAATCAAGAGAATAACATTAAACCCAAAGATATATAGTAAACCCTAGGAATATAAACCCTAAAATTAATAAACCCAAGGGATCAATATTGTAAGTTCACTAGGCTTAATATTAAACCCTAGGAATATAAACCCAAGGAATTTATATTATAAACCTAATGGCTTATCAACCCAAGGCATATATATAAAACCCTAAGATTAATATTATAAACTCTATCAATAATATTATACCCTAGGAATATGAACCCTTAGATTAATAAAGTGAAGGGATCGATATCATAAACACAATGCACTAATAAAAACAAGGAATTAATACTAAAAACCTAAAGGCTTAATATTGCAAACCTAATGTATATAAACCTTAAGATAAATATAATAAACGTTAAGACAAACATGGTTGACCATGGTTTATTTTCATATTGATAGAATATTTTTCATAATACGACATTGCACCATGTTTTTTATCATATTGAAATCCTAGGAACAACATTATAAACCGAAGGGATTACTAAACCCATTGGATTAACATTAAAAACCTCACGAAACATAAACCTAATGTAATAACATTAGACCCTAGGATTAATATTAAACACTATGAATATAAACCCTAATATTAATATTATGAATCTTAGCGTTAATATTATAAACCGAAGAGATTAATATTATATATCCAAGGTATTAATAAACCTAAGGGATTAATATTATAAACTCATTGGATTTTAACCGAGGGAAATAATTTTAAACTCAAGGGATTAATATTATAAACCAAAGGGATTTATAAACTGAAAGGATTAATATTAAAAACCAAAGGAATTCATATTAAACCCCAAGATTAATATTATAAATCATAATACTACAAATCATAAATCCAATATAAAACTTTAATATTGTATACTAAATATTAGAATTCCCTAATATTATAAACCTTGTATTAAACACAAGGTTTTTAACGTAACAATGCAACATTGAATAAATTAAAATATAATGCAACATTGCGATAATGATTGTTAGACTTATTTTCATATTAACACAATGTTTATCACAATGTGATGTTCGATACATTTTTGTACCATTCCAATGTTACAATATTAAACCATTGATATTATAAGTGCAATGGACTAATAAACCCAATGGAATAATACTAAAAACTCAAGTGATTATAAACAGAAGGGATATAGACCCTGAGATAAATATTAAAAACCCTAAAATAAACACTATACCCTAAGATGCATATCATGAACCTTAGAATTAATATTATAAACCGAAGGGATTAATATTAAAAACCCAAGGGAATAAAATTAAACCCTAGGATGAATATTAAACTCTAGGAATATAAATCCTAAAAAACCCTATGAATATAAACCCAAGGGATTAATATTGTAAACACTAGGCTTATTATTAAATCATAGAAATAGAAATCCTATGATTAATATTATAAACCCAAGGAATTTATATTATAAACCTAATGGATTATATACCCAAGGCATACATATAAGACCATAGGATTAATATTATAAACTATATCAATAATATTATACCCTAGGAATATGAACCCTTAGATTAGTAAAGCGAAGGGATTGATATTATAAACACAATGCACTAATAAAAATAAGGAATCAATAATCAAAACATAAAAAACCCAAAATATTAATATTATAAACCGAAGGTATATTAGCCTTAAGATAAATATTATAAACCTTAAGGAAAACATGATTGACCATGGTTGATTTTCATATTGAGACAATATTTGTCACAATATGACATTGGACCATGGTTGACAATGATCTATTTTCATATTGATAGAAAATTTTTAACAATATCACATTGGATCATGTTTGACCATGGCTTAATACTAAAAATGCAAGGGAATAACATAAAACCTAGGGATGAATATTAAACCCTAGGAAAATAAACTCTAAAATAATTAAAACCAAGGTATTAATATTGTAAACACAAAGTTTAATATTAAACCCTATAATTAATATTATAAACCTAATGGATTATAAACCCAAGGGATCTATATTAAACCCTATGGTAAATATTATAAACCTTATCAATAATACTATATCATAGGAATAGGAACCCTTAGATTCGTAAAGCCAAGGGATTGAACCGAATACACCAATAAAAAAAAGGGATAAATACAAAAACCTAAAAAACCCAAAGGATTAATATTGTAAACATAAAATATATAAACCCTAAGGTAAATATTATAAACCCTAAAATGAACAAGGTTGATCATGATTTATTTTCATATGGAGACAATATTTGTGACAATGTGATGTTGGACCATGGTTGACCATGATTGATTTTCATATTGAGAGAATCTTTGTCATAATGTGACGTTGGGCCATGGTTGACCATGATTTACCATGGTTGACGATGGTATATTTTCATATTAACATTTTGTTTCACAATGTGATGTTATACGAGGGTTGGCCATGGATGACCATGGTTGTGACAATGTGACGTTGGACCATGAGACAATGTGTGTCACAATGTAACCATGACTATTGATGACTATTGACCATTATTGTACATGGTTCATTTTTATATTGAGACAATATTTGTCACAATGCGACGTTGCACCATGGTTGATAATGGACCATGGTTGATGATGGTTGATGATGAATGACAATGGTTGATTTTGATATTGAGACAAGTTTTATCGCAATGCCACATTGGACCATGGTTGACCATGATTGACCTTAGTTGATTTTCATATTGACCATGATCAATTTTCATTTACAAACAATATTTGTCACAATGCGACACTTGACCATGGTTGACTATGACTGAAGATGGTTGACCATGGTTGACAATGATTGAAGGTGGTTGACCATGGTTGATTTTCGTATTGAAATAATCTTTACTATAATTTGACATTGGATAAAGGTTGACCACGTCTGATGATGGTTCACGATGGTTGATGATGGTTGGGCATGGTTTATTTTCATATCAAGACAATCTTTGTCGTAATGTGACATTGAACCATGGTTGACCATGGTTATAAAATCAAGGGATTTATATTAAACCTTAGGAGTAATATTATAAACACTATGAATAATATTATACGCTAGGAATATGAACACTTAGATTAATAAAACCAAGGGATAGGTATTATAAATCCAAGGGACTAATAAATGAAATGGATTAATACTAAGAACCCAAGGGAGTAAAATAAAACCTAAGGGTCTCATATTATAGACCCAAGGTACATGAACCCTAATATAAATATTATAAACCCTAAAATAAACATGGTTGGTCATCGTTGACCATGGTTGATTTTCATATCAACACAATCTTTGACATAATGTGACATTGGACCATGTTTGGTTTTCATATTTAGACAATATTTGTCAGAATGCGATGTTAGACCATGGTTGACCATGGATGACCATGGTTGTCATAAAGTGATGTTGGAGCAAGATACAATATTCGTTACATTGTGACCATGATTATTAACCATGGTTAACCATGATTTACCATGGTTGACTTTCATATTGAGACAATATTTATCACAATGCGATGTTGGGCCATGGTTGACCATGGTTGACAATGACTGAGCATGGTCACTATGATTGACCATGTTTGACCAAGGACGACGGTCGTTGGTCATCGACGATGATGGTTAACCATGGTCAACAATGGTTGACCAAGATCGATGGTGGTTAACCATGGTTTATTTTCATATTGAGATAATATTTGTCATAATGGGACATTGAATCATGGTTGATTTTCATATTGACCATGATTAACCATGGTTGATCGTAATTGACCATGTTTTACCATGGTTGACCATGATTGATTTTCATATTGAGACAATATTTGTCACAGTGCAATGTTGGAATAAATATTATAAACTGTAAATTAAACATGGTTGACCATCGTTGACCATGATTGATATTCATATTGACACAATATTTGTCACAATACAACGTTGGACCATGGTTTACCATGAATGATTTTCATATTGAGACAATATTTGTCACAATGTGACCTTCGACCATGGTTGATTTTCATATTGAGATAAACTTTGTCATACTACGGTGTTGGACCATAGTTAACTATAATAATATTATTTAATGTTATTTATATTAATATTACTAATATTATTGTTAATAATAAATGATATTAATATTATTTATAATACTAAATATTGTTGATATTATTTATTAGTATTTATATTAATATTGTTTACATTAATGATGTCAATGTTATTAATAATAATATTATAATATTAATAATTAAAATTAAAATTAATATAAATATTAATAATATTAAAATTAATATTAATATTTATATTCATATTAATAATGAATAGAGATATTGATATTGATATTAAAATTTTAAAAACATAAATTTATATTATCAAGAATTTTCAAATTAATAATTTAATTAATATTAAAATTTAATATTAAAAAATTATTAATGTTAATTGTATTAATATTAAATTTTATTAATTAATACTAAAATTTATTGATAATATTGATAAAATAAAATAATAATAATAAATTTTATCTTAAATTAAATTTTATTAATTATATTGTTAATACTAAATTTTGTTAATATTATTTATCAATTTTAATGTTAATATTATTTATAATAATAATGTTAATGTCATCAAACAATATTAAAATGGTTAATTAGATGCTATAAATATTAATAATTAACATTCAAATTAATATTTATAAATATTAATAATATTAAAAATAATATTCATATTAATTAATATTACTATTAATAATTAATATTTTAATTAATATTAAATTAGTATTAATATTAATATTTAATAATATTTCTGTTATTATTGTAATAATGTCAGTTTCATTAATATTGTTATTATTATTAATGAAATGCTATTAGTATTAATATTAATAATTAACATTAAAATTAATATCTATAAATATTAATAGTATTAAAAATATATTAATATTATTATCCATATTAATTAATATTAATATTATCATAATTTTTTTATTAATATTATTAATTTCATAAAATATTATTATTAAAATTAATATTTTTAATATTACAAATAAATTTTTTATTAAGAAAATATTAATCTTATATAATAATTAATGTTAATATAATAATTATGATGACTTTGTTCAGCATTAATTTTATATGAACATTAGACTTATTATAAATTATTAATCTATATAAATTTATTAGTATTAAAATAGTAAAAATGAAATTAATATAAAAAAGGGTATGAAATTTTAATAACTAAAATATTTGGTAAGAAACTATAATATTTTCTTTATGATATTTCCAATTCTTAATGTACTTTAGAGCTACTTCCATCACCTTCTTCAATTGGAATAATTAGTACAACGAAAACAACAATTAACGACCACACATATTTTAAACATAATATTAAATTTTTATTTCTCAATTTCTCATTGCTTTAAAAAAAAAAAAAAATCCCTTTTTTAATAGATTGAATCTGAGAAAATATATAAATTAATTTAGTGGAAATCCTCAATGTTCTCACAAATCATTAATTATTAATGTATATAAAATTATTAATATTAAAATAGTGAAAATAAAATTAATATACAAAACAATTATGAAATTTGAATAACTAAAATATTTGCTAAAAAACAATAATATTTTCTTTAAGATATTTCTCAATGTACTTTAGAGCTCCTTCCATCACCTTCTTCAACTTGAATAATTGGTACAACTAGATCCTCAATTAAAAGTCATACATATTTTAAATACAATATTAATTTTTTATTTGTGAATTTTTTATTACTCGTAAAAAAAATATATATATGTTTTTTAATGGATTGAATGTGAGAAAATATATGAATTAATTTAGTGCTCAAAATATTTAATGTTCCAAGACAAAATCATCTAAAAAAAACATAAATTAAGAAAAAATAAATTGAATTGCATTAGTGAAACAATTTTGAATAGAAGAATTGTAATTTTGCATTGTTGGGACTTTCCAACATATCTCTTCTATCCATGCCAAAATCTATAATCAAATAAACGTATTGAAATATATTACCTTCAAACATAGGTTAATATGTAAAATTTAATATCCTTGTAAAATTGATAGTATTAAAAAGATTTAAGGCATCCATGACAGGTTGCATTCTATTTGCCATATTAGTATGACAAGTTGTATCAAGTGATAAGGAGTATTCTTGGAGTAATTATTATGACACGTTTGTATCAATTTGTAAGCAATTACTCTTGTAAATTGAAAAATTTAGAAAAATTGAATGCAAATCAATAGAACCATGACACAGTAGAGGAGAACATTGAGGTTTCTGTGACATGCTAAAATAAAACGTTAGAGAAATTGAGAGCGTTAGAGAAATTGAAAATGTTGAGCGTTTAAAAGTTTCATTTATCTTCCCACTGAATGCAATTCAATGCAACCATGACACGTTGGGGGAGAAAGGTTAACCGTTAAGGTTTCAGTTTCATTTATCCTCTAACTTATCTTCCCACGAACAAAAATTTTAATTTAAGTATGGTTTAATTATATGATTTAGATATGCAAGTAAGTTAGTGGTTTAGATTTGATCCATTGATTTATGGGCTAAGACGAGAATATACTGGCAGCTCTAAATTTACACCATATAATCAAAATAATTAATTAAAAAAATGATTAAAGTAGCCAATTCCAATAGGGGGTATCAGCGTAATTGAAAAATTATATTCTTAAGACAACATAATTTGTATCAATATTTCTATATTAATGATCTATATTTAGTGTATTTTAGTAAAATATTTTCCTTTATTTTTTATATTTATCCTAATCCAAAAAATTTACCCTTTATTTAGTTCAGTTTAATTTTTTATTCTTTAATTATTTTATTCTTTAAATTGAAATTTGATAATAAAATAGTATTGTGTTGTTGAAATTAAATTATTGAATGTATAAATAAACGTATTATCTTCATAAATATACAAAGACATTTAAATTATATAAATTATACCACTTAATCTTATCCTAAAAATTTTTAGGACTTTACCGTTCCTCAAATTTTAGACACTATACTTTTTATTAGAATAATATTGGTTAGTGTTTTTTCAAGTTAGTGTTTTTCTTCTGGAAAGCAACAAGCAACTTTAGATCTTGAAACTCTGAAATTAATGTCCCTTTCCAACCAATTATTTGATGCATTGGAATACTTTGAAGAGAAAGCACTCACTGTTGGAGATAATGTTTCAGTTATTTTGGGAAGAAAAATAAGAGTAAATGTCATCCACGTTCATGGTGGAGTCGCCAATGTTCTTTAGATGAAAGGAAACCATTTTCTTCTTCTCAAAGACTCACACCAAATTGAAAATTCCTTAAAGGAACAATCCTTTAAAGTATTGCAGAGTAGATCGAGATGGATACATTGATGAAAAAAATGGAAATGGACATGAAAGTGCAAGAGAATACACAGTGAATCTATATTCAGCATTTTCCAAATTTATTATACTACTTTAGAAGTTGGAACTCTCAAGACACTAGGGAGAGGGTATTCTCTGGAAAAATCTGGTAGTCGATTTTTTACTGTTGAGCAGACAATAGAGAAGCATTCGAAAATAATGGAATCATAAGAGTACGGAATGGAGTTGTCTTCAAGAAACCGAGAGGTTGAGAATGGCGTGGAGGATTTGATAGTGGAAGACACACATAATTTTCTACCGTGAGCAATTTATTGAGCTTCTGAAGGAGGTAGCGATTAACCATCGATACATTCGGTATCAAGTGCGTTCGTTCGTCGTAAAAAACTCTCTGCTCAGAAAACTATTCCTGTGTAGTCTTGGCTTGGAGACAAACGACCAGTCCCTAGCCATTTTATTCTCATCTTTCCGTGAATTGGATGAAAGCCACGTGACCATTGACGAGAACAAGGAAGAGTAAGGGATACCGGCGTACCTAATCTCGCTTTTTTATTTTGTAATCATTTTCAATTAAAATGTCAAAATTATATATACTGGTTTGTATTGATAAATTAAATCAGTTGCAAAACCAGAACTAGAGTATTTTAACCATTCAAAACTTACAAGTGTTTTGAATGTTCAAACTTATAAAACATATAGCCAGTTAAACCACCTAAAAACTGTAAAGAAGATAGTAAAGAATGTTGGATAGGCAGAGGATTCAATCACACAAATAACGCAAATATTTCACGCACGAAACAATGAGCTGCGACTCTTCAATTAATCTTAATCACTCTAAAAATCATAATCTGAATATAATGAACCCGTGAAGGGTATTTAACCTAATTGACATGCACACACTCTCTCACATAACTGAACTTGATCAACTCGCTTAACTCACTCACCAAATCTGTCTATAACTCAACTCAACTAATTCACCTAACTATTTTTCTAACTTCTGCATGTTGGAAGTAATTTTATATTTTAACACTCCCGCTTAATTACGACCGCTAAACTAAAACATAACTCATGACAACTCAAACATGCCTGCTGGTCTATGTCTCAGCTAGGCTTACAACACCCAAGTTTCTCTTGTGAAACTCAAACAAATCTACTGCTAATAGCTTTGTAAAGATATCAGCCAATTGATCACTCGTTCTACAAGGCTTTAAATGAACTTCTCCATTGCTCACAAGTTCTCGAATAAAGTGATATATAGTATCAATATGCTTGCTCTTTTGATGAAACACACTATTCTTGGATATTGCAATTGTTGATGTGTTGTCACAGTGTATCGCTATTGATCCTTGCTGTTTCTGCTTGAGTCAATCCAATACTCTTCTTAACCATACTACTTGACATGCTGCTGAAGTCGCTACTACATATTCTGCTTCTGCTGATGATAGTGTCACAATAGGCTGCTTCTTAGACGCCCATACTATCACTCCTGAACCGAGATGGAACACATAACCGGATGTGCTCTTCCGATCATCCAAACTTCCTACAAAATCACTATCTGTATATCCAATCAATTCTTTCTTTTCTGTACTTGAATACATTATGTCAGAATCTCTGGTTCCTGCTATGTATCTCATAATTCTTTTGCCAACACTCCAATGTGTGTCTTTTGGAGTCTCCATAAATCTGGAAATCAGACTCACTCCCTGCATAATATCTTGTCTTGTCGCTGTGAGATACATGAGGCTGGCAACCAATCTTTTGAATAGAGTTGTATTGACATTTGCCCCTTCATCATCCTTACTTAAATTTGTTCCCGTTGCAACTGGTGTAGGTACAAGTTTGGAATTATCCATCCTGAATCTTTTCAACAAATATTTTGCATACTTATTCTCGAAAATAAAAATTCCTTTTTCAGATTGCTCAACTTCAATGCCAAGAAAATATTTCATGAGACATAGATCTGTCATCTCAAATTCTTTCATCATGGCTGCTTTAAATTCATCTATCTCAATATCACCTGTAAAAATCATATCATCAACATATAAGCAAGCTATCAAAATATGTCCATGCTCATTTACCTTTATGTATAAGGTAGGTTCAATGCTGCTTCTACAAAATCCATTCTTGATCATGTAACTGTCGATTTTGCTATACCATGCTCTAGGTGTTTGCTTCAATCCATAGAGCACTTTCTTCAATCTATAAACTTTATCTTCTTTACCTTCAACTTCATATCCTGGAGGTTGCTGTACATAAATTTTTTCTTCTAAAATTCCATTCAAGAAGGCTGATTTGACATCCATCTGATATACTTTCCACTTGTTCTGAGCTGCTGTCGCTAGAACTGCTCTTACAGTATCCAATCTGGCGACTGGAGAAAAAGTTTCCCCGAAGTCTATTCCCGGTTGCTGCGAGAATCCTTTTGCTACAAGTCTTGCTTTAAATCTATCAATCTCACCTTTCTCATTCACTTTGGTCTTGTATACCCACTTCACACCAATGAGATTTTTATCGTTTGGTAAATCAACCAAATCCCATGTATCATTATTTTCAATTGAATTCATCTCTTCATCCATGGCTTGCACCCAATTGTCATCTCTGATTGCTTCTTCAAACGAAGAAGGTTGGAATGCCAACAATGCAAAATTTGAACTAACATCCAAATCATCATAAATATCTTTCAAACTTCTCATATTTTTCTTACCATTACTTGATTCATTACCTGATTCGCTACTTGGAGAATTCTAATCTATGGATCTGCTTGAAGACCCATGATGCTTTGAAAATATTGGAGTCCTCACTGGTGTGACTCTGTTTGGTGTCTGCTCACTTGGTTCTTGCTGCTCCTCTTCTTCTACATCATCCTCTTCCATCAATGGTGTTTGTGCATCGGTTAGTGTGTTTACAATCCCATTCCATGACTCTTGTTATTTGAACACAACATCTCTGCTAATGATTGTCTTCTTGGTGACAGGATTATACAATTTGTAAGCTTTTGACTACTTACTATAACCAGTAAATATACATTTTTCACTTTGATCATCTAATTTTCCTCTTATTTGCTTAGGCACATGTGCATAGGATACACATCCAAAAACTCTGAAATGAGATACACTGCATGACATACCTGACCATGCTTCTTCTGGAACTCTGTTCATCACGCTCTTTGTAGGAGATCTGTTTATCACATAAAAAACACATGCAACTGCTTCTGCCCAATACTCATTAGACAAGTATCTTGCTTTCAACATGCTCCTTGTCATGTTCATGATTGTTCGATTCTTCCTCTCTGCGACACCGTTCTATTGTGGTGTGTATCTAGTCGTAAACTATCTTTTGATTCCATGTTGTTTACAGTACTCATGGAATTCCTTCGAATCGTATTCGCCACCACAATCAGATCTCAATACCTTGATCTGTCGATCACTTTGGTTCTCCACTAAGGCTTTGAACTCTTTGAACTTTGCAAAAGTTTCAGACTTCTGCTTCAAAAAGTAAACCCAAGTCTTCATGCTATAATCATCAATAAAAGTGAGGAAGTAACAGCGTCCACCAATCGACTACATCCTCATAGATCCACACAAGTAGGTATGCACCAACTCAAGTGGTTTCTTTGCTTTGTAAGAAACTCCTTTCGGAAAACTTTCACGATGTTGTTTTCCTAAGATGCAACACTCACAAGTGCTAGCAGGTTCTTTGATGGGAGGTAAACCTCTCACCATTTGTTTCTGCTGCAACAATCTTAAACCGGAAAAATGCAAGTGTCCAAACCAAAAGTGCCATAACCAGTAATCATCAGAACATGAAGTTGTAAAAAAACTAACCTGATCATTGTAGTTCATAATTAGAGGAAAGAGTATGTTCCTCGTCATCTGCACCTTTGCAATCAGCTGCTTGCTTGGGGATTTGTTGTAAATAACACACTGTTGCCCCTGAAAGATAACTTTGTATCCTTTCTGTGTCAATTGACCAACACTAATCAAATTGTGTTTGAGTCCAGGGACATAATATACCTCTGATATGGTCTTTGGCTCCCCCTGCTTGGTCACAATGTTGACCACTCCTTTGCCATCTACATCCACAGTCTTGTCAGTCCCCAACTTTACCTCTGTCTTCACTGAGACATCCAAATTGGCAACCAAATTCTTGTTGCCTGTCATGTGGTTACTACAACCACTGTCTAATAGCCAGACCTTATCAGATGGTGCATGCATGGTGTTGCATGCTAGAAACATAGAGTCAGTATTTTCTGTACTAACATTAGCTCTCTGATTGCCTTGATCAGCAATATTTTTCCTACAATCACGAGCATAATGACCAAATCTATTGCAGTAATAGCACTTTACCTTTGATTTGTCAGACCTTTGATTGTTATGAAAGCTTCTACTGTTGTTGCTTCCACTTTTATGCTCATGCTCTTCTCGGCCATCTCTCTGACCACCATTGCCACTGCCTCGTCCTCTACCTCTTGATCGACCTCTGCCTCGACCTCTTGAAATATAAACTTGACTTTTGAAGGCAGTTTCCAAAGTGGAATCCTTATTTCTGTCTATCCTCGCCTCATGCAAGAGAAGGGATCCCATCAACTCATCAACTGTCTGTTTGTCCTAGTCCTTTGCTTCTTCTATGACTACCACCACAACATCAAACTTGGTAGACAAAGATCGAAGAACCTTCTCAATCACTGTTCGATCTTTAACATATTCACCATAGATTTTTAACTGATTGACGACAGACATGACCCTATTCATGAAGGAATCAATGTCCTCTGTCTCCTTCATCTACAGAATTTCAAAGTCTCGCCTAGTATTCTGCAGTTTCACAATGTTAACTTTGGCCATACCTTGATAGCTTTTCGCCAAAGTTTCCCATGCCTCCTTTGCTGAAGAGGTTATCATGATCTTCTGGAATACTGCGCGGTCCACTCCCTGCTAGATAAGAAGCAACGATTGTGCATTCTTCCGCTTGTCTTTCTTCCATTGTTCCCTCTCTGCATTATTGAGGGCTCGTTCCTCTACATCATCTTGAGGTTCTGCAAATCCAAACTTGACATGATCCCATACATCATGCGCTTTTAGCATAGTCTCCATTTTAATAGCCCACACATCATAATCTTTCCCAGTGAAAGATGAAAGTTGTGGCTAAAATTTTGATGTGGCCATCTTGCCTCAAAAAAAATTTCCTCTGACAAAAACCCTAAATTGCTCTCTTTTTTCTTTTTCTTTTTTATAAAAAATTTTCAAAGCTGCTTAAAAAACCCTCTTTTTTTTTATATAATAAATCTTATATATATAATCTTCTTCAAACACTTTATGTTAAAATCCCTTTTAAAAGAGCATAAACACTCTTTTGTAATAAACTCATTTTTTTTTAAAACGATGATGAGGTCGGACTTTTGAAAACTTAAAAAAAAAAATCCCCTTTTTAAAGCTCACGTCCTCTTTTGTGAAAATGGAAAAACTTTTATTTTGCTTCTTAAATACTCCTCTTTTCACTCTTTAAAAGAAGTCGTATATACAAATAAAAAAGGCGTTTTATAAATGCTCTTTTTATAAAGCCCTTGATTTTAAAAGATGAAAATAAAACTTGAATGGAAGTACCTCACAGACTCTGTAAACCATATTTTGTCTTTCCTTCCCATTCACTGATGTCGACGGAAATTTGAAATCTGATTTCGCACTTCTGAAAGTCAATAAAGTGGGTTCTGCACCTTCGATGAAGGTAACTTGCGATCTAAACTTGATTTTGCATAAAATCATAAGTTTGCCAAAATTCCGCAGTTTGTTTTGGGAGAAGTTGCAGACCCTCCGCAGGTGCTGCACTGAAAACGTGCGGACCTCTGCGGGTAAAAAAAATTATTATTTTTTTGTAAAAAAAAAAATGACGACCTTTTGCTTTTGGCCTTCTACACTAGCTCTGCTCGCCCACGGATCTTATGATCCTTCCTCAGCTCTGATACCAATTGTTGGATAGACAGAGGATTCAATCACACAAATAACACAAATATTTCACACACGAAACAATGAGCTGCAGCTCTTCAATTAATCTTAATCACTCTAAAAATCATAATCTGAATACAATGAACCCGTGAAGGGTATTTAACCTAATTGACATGCACACACTCTCTCACATAACTGAACTTGATCAACTCGCTTAACTCACTCACCAAATCTGTCTATAACTCAACTCAACTAATTCACCTAACTATTTGTCTAACTTCTGCATACGGGAAGTAATTATATATTTTAACAAAGAAGATAATACACCATTATAGTTTCGTGGAGTCTCATTCCTCCAGAGCGCCATCGGGCTCAGAAAATCACTACAATGGAATATTGGAAGGCGTGGCCATTGCAGTATCATGCCAAGATCAGGAGGGTTGTGGAGTCACTAGGATTGAAGACTAAAATAGGTACAGGCATGAGTAGGGAGGAAGAAAAAGTGCATAACAAAAGAGGGGGTTGTTCCCCATGGAAAAAAGTCATCAACATGTACAACATCATTAAATTCTCTAGGAGAAGCTATGATTTTTGAAATTTGTATAGTACTAGAAGAGGGGTTTTAACCTAAATTTCAAGACAATTATTGGGTAAATTGTTTTGAAAAAAAATTATGTTGAGCAACAAGCAAGCCCAATAGAATGAGATTGGGTTGAGCAACTATCCAAGTAGACACCCAAGCCCAGCAGAATGAGATTGGGTCAAGCAACTATGCAAGTAGACACCCAAGCCCAGTAGAATGAGATTGGGTCGAGCAACTATCCAAGTATTCAAGTGCATAAACAACTAGCATAGTTCTGATATATGGTTTTGCACATCCTCCAAGTCCATCATTGTTCTGTTCCAAAAAATCTTTTATGAATTTGCATCAATAAGTAAGATCGAACATTGATGGCAGCATGTTGATCTAATGCTATGAATTAAATTATAGTGAGGCAAATAGAAATTAGTGTCAGTGGTATGAAGTCATGAAGGTATAATAGGAACTGCAACTAGAATGCTTGTAATATTATATATATTTCTAGGTATGGAAAGAACACTTTAGTTATGAAAACTTAATGATAGCAATGTCATCATAGCTAACTTTTGTATCAATAATCTAATTTCAAATAAAATAAAAATAAAAATTACAACTATGAATAATTAAAACTATTTCTCCCAAGTCGACATAGTACATTTGTATTTATAAATAGAACCATAAATGGAACTCTAGCACCTGGAAATGTAGGTAGGAAATATGTGGGATTTGTTCGCTGGACCATCTTACCATTTAATTGTATATCATGCTCAACCTACATACGAACTTGAAATGGCTCAACAACAAATCTTTTGATTCACCAATCTGCCAAATCATGGGACACTAACAGGATACTTTACCCTTTGGATAGATTGTACTCTTTGATGTGAAGTCAAGTGACTGGTTCAATTCTCCGCCCCAATTAGGGTCATATATTAAATTAAATAGTATTCATATTTCTAATCATTGCCCAATTTTCAAAATTTAAAGTTTTGTGTTCATGGGTTTTGGATAGATTGTACTCTTTGATGCGAAGTGAAGTCACCGGTTCAATTCTCAGCCCCAATCAGGGTCATATATTGGACATGATGAAGATGTAGTTCTGCGAAACTTACAAAAAAAAATCGAAAGTTTTATATCAAACTTGTTTTTATATTCCATGCCTAATAAAGTTGCTATTATTTTAATTTAAGAAAATAAGAAATAAATTAGCAATTACATTTGACAATATGTTTGAATCTTTGGAAGGAGACCATTTATTTTTTGTCTAAACAATCTACACAATGTGAAAATTAGTTTCAAAAATTAAAATTATTTTTTTAAGACAATATAATTTGTATCAATATTTCTATATTAATGATATATTTAGTGTATTTTAGTAAAATGTTTTCCTTAATTCTTTATATTTATCTTAATTCGAAAATTTTACCCTTTATTTAGTTCAGTTTAATATTTTTATACTTTGCTTGTTTTATTCTTTAAGTTGGAAATTGATAATAAACTTATAGTATTGTGTTGTTGAAATTAAATTGTTGAATGTATAAATAAACCTATTATTTTCATAAATATAGAAAGACATTTAAATTTATAAACTATACCACTTAATCTTATGCTAAAAAATTTTACAACCTTATAGTTCCTCAAATTTTAGACGTTATACTTTTTATTAGAATAATATAGGTTAAATTTTTATATTAAACTTGTTTTAATATTCCACGCCTTTTCAAAAGATAAGGTTTCATATCAAACTTGTTTTTATATTCCATGCCTAATAAAAATGCTATTATTTTACTTTAAAAAAATAAGAAATAAATTAACAATTACATTTGGAAATATGTTTAAATATTTGGAAGGAGACCATTTATTTTTTTGTGGAAACAATCTACACAATGTAAAACCAGTTTCAAAAATTAAAACTAGCACAACCATATTTACCAATGTGGTTGATATACGCCGATAGACGTACATGAAGCATATATACAACCACATTAGTAAATGTGGTTGATATTCGCCGATAAACATTTATCAATCACATTAATAATTATTAGCTGTATAGTGTTAATGTTCCTATTAGACATTGATTATTTGTATTTATTAATACTACTATATATATATATACACACATAAAATGTTAATAGTAATACGAAAATTCATTTATCGTTCACTATTATCTTAATGACTAATATATATTTATTAACATATTAATATTATTATCAATCTATTTTAATATAAATATTAAACTTGAATATTAAATTATTTAATATGAGCCTTAATACTATAAAATCAAACATTATAAACCCTAAGATTAATACTATATCCTTAAGATTGATATTAAATACTATATTGTAAACCCAGTGGATTAATATTATAAAACTTAGGATTATAAATTAGAAAAAATAATTTTATAAATACAATAATGTGATGTCGGTATTAATCACATAAATTTAAATATAATATAAATATAAATATTTATAATTAATAGATAAAATTCATAAAAATATTAATATTAAAAATGAATAATTATAATATTAATAAATAGTTCATAATTATTTGTAGTAATAATTATTAATATTTATAAATTATTAAATATTAATTATAAATAATTATTATTAATTATCAATTATTATAATTATTAATAATTAGTATTTTTAAAAGAGATAATGTTATAAACCAAATAGATTGATATTATATAACCAAAGGATGAATATTATAAACCTAAGAATTGATATTATAAACTTTGGGGATTTCTAACATAAGCTGCCAATAAACCCAAGGGATTAATATTATAAAATTTAAAATTAAAACCTGAAGGGATTAATATTATAAACCCAAGGGATTAATGAACCCACCTAATTATTAATATTCGAAACCCAAATTACTAAAAACAGAAGGGATTAATAAACCCAACTAATTATGAGTATTATATACCGACGAGATTAATAAACCCAATAGATTAATATTATAAACCCAAGGGATTGGTAAACCTAACAATCTAGTTTTATAAACCTCGAGGATTAATATATAAGCCATAATATTACAAAGTATAAATTCAATATATTAATATTAAACTCAAAATAAATCCAAGATATTAATATTATAAACCAAGGGATCAATAAAACTCAAGTATTTTGTTTTATAAACTCAATAGATTATAAACCCAACGGATTATAAACCCAAGAGATTCAAATTAAACCTTAGAATTAATATTGTAAACCTTATGAATGATAATATAACTTTGGGAAATGAAGCTTTATATTAATAAACCCAAGAGATTGATATCATAAAAGAAAGAGACTAATAAACCCAAGGGATTATAATCCCATGGAAATAATACTAAATACAAGGAATTTATATTATAAACCCAAACAATATAAATCCTCACGTAAATATTATAATCACTAAATTAAACATTAAAACCTAATATTAATATTATAAATATTAGGATAAATGTTATAAGTCTATCCCATTAATAAACTCAAAGGATTAATATTATAAACCCAAGGAATTGTAAAATAAAGAGATTAATATTAAACTCTAAGATTAATATTATAAACCATAGGCTTCATATTAAACCGTAGGAATGTAAACTTTATGAATAATATTAGAAACCTTAGGAACAACATTATAAACCGAAGGGATTACTAATCCCATTGGATTAATATTAAAAAAACCGAGGGAATATAAACCTTACATAATACCATTATATCCTAGGATTAATATTAAAGCCTATGAATATAAACCCTAATATTAATATTATGAACATTAGGATCAATATTATAAACCCAAGATACTAATACTATAAATACAACGAATTAATAAACCTAAGGGATTAATATTATAAATTCAATGGATCATAAATGGAGAGGAATAATTTTAAACCCAAGGGACTAATATTATAGATGTGGGGGATTTATAAACCAAAAGGATTAATATTAAAAACCCACGGGATTGATAAATCTAAGAGATTCATATTAAACCCTAAGATTAATATTATAAACCCTAATACTACTTTTGTATGAATCCAATATTAAATTTAATAATATAAACTGAATATTAAAAGGTCCTAATATTATAAACTTTGTATTAAACCCAAATTTGTAATGTAACAATGAAATGTTGAATAAATTACAATGTAATGTAACATTTCAATAATTATTATGAGACTCATTTTCATATTGAGACGATGTTTGTCACAATGTGATGTTGGATACATTTTTGAACCATTCTAATGTTATAGTATTAAACTGTTGATATTATAAGCCCAAGAGATTAATAAACCCAATGGATTAATACTAAAAATGCAAGTGATTATAAACCCAAGGGAAAAATATTAAACTCAAGGGATAAATATTATAAACCCAAGGGATAAAGAGCCAACGATAAATTTTATAAACCCTAAAATAAGCATTATACCCTAAGATTCATATCATGAACCTTACGATCAATATTATAAACTCAAGGGATTAATATTAAAAAATCAAGAGAATAACATTAAACCCAAAGATAAATAGTAAACCCTAAAAAACCCTAGGAATATAAACCCTAAAATTAAAAAACCCAAGGGATTAATATTGTAAGTTCACTAGGCTTAATATTAAACCCTATGATTAATATATTATAAACCCAAGGAATTTATATTATAAACCTAATGGCTTATAAACCCAAGGCATATATATAAAACCCTAAGATTAATATTATAAACTCTATCAATAATATTATACCCTAGGAATATGAACCCTTAGATTAATAAAGTGAAGGGATCGATATCATAAACACAATGCACTAATAAAAACAAGGAATTAATACTAAAAACCTAAAAAACCTAAAAGCTTAATATTGCAAACCCAATGTATATAAACCCTAAGATAAATATAATAAACGTTAAGAGAAACATGGTTGACCATGGTTTATTTTCATATTGATAGAATATTTTTCACAATACGACATTGCACCATGTTTTTTATCATATTGAAATCCTAGGAACAATATTATAAACCGAAGGGATTAATAAACCCATTGGATTAACATTAAAAACCTCACGGAACATAAACCTAATGTAATAGCATTAGACCCTAGGATTAATATTAAACACTATGAATATAAACCCTAATGTTAATATTATGAATCTTAGCGTTAATATTATAAATCGAAGAGATTAATATTATATATCCAAGGTATTAATAAACCTAAGGGATTAATATTATAAACTCATTGGATTTTAACCGAGGGAAATAATTTTAAACTCAAGGGATTAATATTATAAACCAAAGGGATTTATAAACTGAAAGGATTAATATTAAAAACCAAAGGAATTCATATTAAACCCTAAGATTAATATTCTAAACCATAATACTACAAATCATAAATCCAATATAAAACTTTAATATTATATACTAAATATTAGAATTCCCTAATATTATAAACCTTGTATTAAACACAAGGCTTTTAATGTAACAATGCAACATTGAATAAATTAAAATATAATGCAACATTGCGATAATGATTGTTAGACTTATTTTCATATTAACATAATGTTTATCACAATGTGATGTTGGATACATTTTTGTACCATTCCAATGTTATAATATTAAACCATTGATATTATAAGTGCAATGGACTAATAAACCCAATGGAATAATACTAAAAACCCAAGTGATTATAAACAAAAGGGATATAGACCCTGAGATAAATATTAAAAACCCTAAAATAAACATTATACCTTAAGATGCATATCATGAACCTTAGAATTAATATTATAAACCGAAGGGATTAATATTAAAAACTCAAGGGAATAAAATTAAACCCTAGGATGAATATTAAACCCTAAGAATATAAATCCTAAAAAACCCTAGGAATATAAACCCTAAAATTAATAAACCCAAGGGATTAATATTGTAAACACTAGGCTTATTATTAAACCGTAGAAATAGAAACCCTATGATTAATATTATAAACCCAAGGAATTTATATTATAAACCTAATGGATTATATACCCAAGGCATACATATAAGACCATAGGATTAATATTATAAACTATATCAATAATATTATACCCTAGGAATATGAACCCTTAGATTAGTTAAGCGAAGGGACTGATATTATAAACACAATGCACTAATAAAAATAGGGAATCAATAATCAAAACATAAAAAACCCAAAAGATTAATATTATAAACCGAAGGTATATAAACCCTAAGATAAATATTATAAACCCTAAGGCAAACATGATTGACCATGGTTGATTTTCATATTGAGACAATATTTGTCACAATACGACATTGGACCATGGTTGACAATGATCTATTTTCAAATTGATAGAACATTTTTAACAATCTCACATTGGATCATGTTTGACCATGGCTTAATACTAAAAATGCAAGGGAATAACATAAAACCTAGGGATGAATATTAAACCCTAGGAAAATAAACTCTAATATAATTAAAAGCAAGTTATTAATATTGTAAACACAAAGTTTAATATTAAACCCTATAATTAATATTATAAACCTAATGGATTATAAACCCGAGGGATCTGTATTAAACCCTATGGTAAATATTATAAACCTTATCAATAATATTATATCATAGGAATAGGAACCCTTAGATTCGTAAATCCAAGGGATTGATACTATAGACCGAATACACCAATAAAAAAAGGGATAAATACAAAAACCTAAAAAACCCAAAGGATTAATATTGTAAACATAAGATATATAAACCCTAAGGTAAATATTATAAACCCTAAAATGAACAAGGTTGATCATGATTTATTTTCATATGGAGACAATATTTGTGACAATGTGATGTTGGACCATGGTTGACCATGATTGATTTTCATATTGAGAGAATCTTTGTCATAATGTGACGTTGGACCATGGTTGACCATGATTGACCATGGTTGACGATGGTATATTTTCATATTAACATTTTGTTTCACAATGTGACGTTATACGAGGGTTGGCCATGGATGACCATGGTTGTGACAATGTGACGTTGGACCATGAGACAATGTGTATCACAATGTAACCATGACTATTGATGACTATTGACCATTATTGTACATGGTTCATTTTATATTGAGACAATATTTGTCACAATGCGACATTGCACCATGGTTGATAATGGTTGACCATGGTTGATGATGGTTGATGATGAATGACAATGGCTGATTTTGATATTGAGAAAGGTTTTATTGCAATGCCACATTGGACCATGGTTTACCATGATTGACCTTAGTTGATTTTCATATTGACCATGATCAATTTTCATTTACAGACAATATTTTTCACAATGCGACATTTGACCATGGTTGACTATGACTGAAGATGGTTGACCATGGTTGACAATGATTGAAGGTGGTTGACCATGGTTGATTTTCATATTGAAATAATATTTACTATAATTTGACGTCGAACAAAGGTTGACCATGTATGACGATAGTTCACAATGGTTGATGATGGTTGGGCATGGTTTATTTTCATATCGAGACAATCTTTATCGTAATGTGACATTGAACCATGGTTGACCATGGTTATAAAATCAAGGGATTTATATTAAACCTTAGGAGTAATATTATAAACACTATGAATAATATTATACCCTAGGAATATGGACACTTAGATTAATAAAACCAAGGGATAGGTACTATAAATCCAAGGGACTAACAAACGAAATGGATTAATACTAAGAACCCAAGGGAGTAAAATCAAACCCAAGGGTCTCATATTATAGACCCAAGGTACATGAACCCTAAGATAAATATTATAAACCCTAAAATAAACATGGTTGGTCATTGTTGACCATGGTTGATTTTCATATCAACACAATCTTTGACATAATGCGACATTGGACCATGTTTGGTTTTCATATTTAGACAATATTTGTCAGAATGCGATGTTAGACCATGGTTGACCATGGATGACCATGATTGTCATAATGTGATGTTGGAGCAAGATACAATATTCGTTACATTGTGACCATGATTATTAACCATGGTTAACCATGATTTACCATGGTTGATTTTCATATTGAGACAATATTTATCACAATGCGATGTTGGGCCATGGTTGACCATGGTTGACAATCACTGAGCATGGTCACCATGATTGACCATGTTTGACCAAGGATGACGATGGTTGGTCATCGACGATGATGGTTGACCATGGTCAACAATGGTTGACCAAGATCGATGATGGTTAACCATGGTTTATTTTCATACTGAGATAATATTTGTCATAATGGGATGTTGAATCATGGTTGATTTTCATATTGACGTTGAATCACGGTTGATTTTCATGTTGAATCATGGTTGATTTTCATATTAACCATGGTTGATCGTAATATCTGGTCTTGTCGTTGTGAAATACATGAGGCTACCAACCAATCTTTTGAATAGAGTTGGATTGACATCTACTCCTTCATCATCCTTACTTAACTTTGTACCCGTTGCAACTGGTGTAGGTGCAGGTTTGGAATTATCCATCCTGAATCTTTTCAACAAATATTTTGCATACTTATTTTGGCAAATAAAAATGCCTTTTTCAGATTGCTCAACTTCAATGCCAAGAAAATATTTCATGAGACCTAGATCTGTCATCTCAAATTCTTTCATCATGGTTGCTTTAAATTCATCTATCTCAAGATCACCTGTAAAAATCATATCATCAACATATAAGCAAGCTATCAAAATTTGTCCATGCTCATTTACCTTTGTTTATAAGGTAGGTTCAATGCTGCTTCTGTAAAATCCATTCTTGATCATGTAACTGTCGATTTTGCTATACCATGCTCTAGGTGCTTGCTTTAATCCATAGAGCACTTTCTTCAATCTGTAAACTTTATCTTCTTTACCTTCAACTTCATATCCTGGAGGCTGCTGCGCATAAATTTCTTCTTCTAAAATTCCATTCAAGAAGGATGATTTGACATCCATCTGATATACTTTCCACTTGTTTTGCGCTGCTATCGCTAGAACTGCTCTTACAGTATCCAATCTGGCTACTAGAGAAAATGTTTCCCCAAAGTCTATTCCCGGTTGCTACAAGAATCCTTTGGCTACAAGTCTTGCTTTAAATCTGTCAATCTCACCTTTCTCATTCACTTTAGTCTTGTACACCCACTTCACACCAATGAGATTTTTATCGTTTGGTAAATCAACCAAATCCCATGTATCATTCTTTTCAATTGAATTCATTTCTTCATCCATGGCTTGCACCCAATTGTCATATCTGATTGCTTCTTCAAACGAAGAATTTTGGAATGTCAACAATGCAAAATTTGAACTAACATCCAAATCATCATAAATATCTTTCAAACTTCTCATCTTTTTCTTACCATTATTTGATTCATTACTTGATTCGCTGCTTGGAGAATTATGATCTATGGATTTGCTTGAAGACCCATGATGCTTTGAAAATATTGGAGTCCTCACTGGTGTGACTCTGTTTGGTGTATGCTCTCTTGGTTCTTGTTGCTCCTCTTCTTCTACATCATCCTCTTCCATCAATGGTGTTTGTGCATCTGTTAGTGTGTCTACAGTCCCATTCCATGACTCTTGTTATTTGAACACAACATCTCTGCTAATGATTGTCTTCTTGGTGACAGGATTATACAATTTGTAAGCTTTTGACTACTTAATATAACCAGTAAATATACATTTTTCACTTTGATCATCTAATTTTCCTCTTATTTGCTTAGGCACATGTGCATAGGATACACATCCAAAAACTTTGAAATGAGATACACTGCATGACATACCTGACCATGCTTCTTTTGGAACTCTGTTCATCACGCTTTTTGTAGGAGACCTGTTTATCACATAAACAACACATGCAACTGCTTCTGCCCAATACTCATTAGACAAGTATCTTGCTTTCAACATGCTCTTTGTCATGTTCATGATTGTTCGATTCTTCCTCTCTATGACACCATTCTATTGTGGTGTGTATCTGGTCGTAAACTTTCTTTTGATTCCATGTTGTTTACAGTACTCATGGAATTCCTTCGAATCGTATTCGCCACCACAATCAGATCTCAATACCTTAATCTGTCGATCACTTTGGTTCTCCACTAAGGCTTTGAACTCTTTGAACTTTGCAAAAGTTTCAGATTTCTGCTTCAAAAAGTAAACCCAAGTCTTCATGCTATAATCATCAATAAAAGTGAGGAAGTAATAGCTTCCACCAATCGACTGTGTCCTCATAGGTCCACACAAGTCGGTATGCACCAACTCAAGTGGTTTTTTTGCTTTGTAAGAAACTCCTTTTGGAAAAATTTCACGATGTTGCTTTCCTAAGATGCAACACTCACAAGTGCTAGCAGGTTCTTTGATGGGAGGTAACCCTCTCACCATCTGTTTCTGCTGCAACAATCTTAAACTGGAAAAATGCAAGTGTCCAAACCAAAAGTGTCGTAACCAGTAATCATCAGAACATGAAGTTGTAAGAGAACTAACTTGATCATTGTAGTTCATAATTAGAGGAAAGAGTCTATTCCTCGTCATTTGCACCTTTTCAATCAACTGCTTGCTTGGGGATTTGTCGTAAATAACACACTATTGCCCCTGAAAGATAACTTTGTATCCTTTCTGTGTCAATTGACCAACACTAATCAAATTGTGTTTGAGTCCAGGGACATAATATACCTCTGATATGGTCTTTGGCTCCCCCTGCTTGGTCACAATGTTGACCACTCCTTTGCCATATACATCCACAGTGTTGTCAGTGCCCAACTTTACCTCTGTCTTCATTGAGACATTCAAATTGGCAACCAAATTCTTGTTTCCTGTCATGTGGTTAATGCAACCACTGTCTAATAGCCAGACCTTATTAGACGGTGCATGCATGGTGTTGCATGCTAGAAACATAGAGTCAGTATTTTCTGTATTAACATTAGCTCTCTGATTGCCTTGATCAACAATATTTTCCCTACAATCACGAGCATAATGACCAAATCTATTGCAGTAATAACACTTTACCTTTGATTTTTCAGACCTTTGATTGTTATGAAAGCTTCCGCTGTTGTTGCTTCCACTTTTATGCTCATGCTCTTCTCGGCCATCTCTCTAACCACCATAGTTGTTGCCTCGTCTTTCGCCTCTTGATCGACCTCTGCCTCGATCTCTTGAAATATAAAGTTGACTTTTGAAGGCAGTTTCCAAAGTGGAATCCTTATTTCTGTCTATCATCGCCTCATGCGAGAGAAGGGATCCCATCAACTCATCAACTGTCAGTTTTTCCAAGTCCTTTGCTTCTTCTATGACTGCTACCACAACATCAAACTTGGTAGACAAAGATCGAAGAACCTTCTCAATCACTGTTCGATTTTTAACATCTTCACTATAGATTTTTAACTGATTGACGACAAACATCACCCTATTCATGAAAGAATCAATGTCCTCTGTCTCTTTCATCTACAGAATTTCAAAGTCTCGCCTAGTATTCTGCAGTTTCACAATGTTAACTTTGGCCATACCTTGATAGCTTGTCGCCAAAGTTTCCCATGCCTCCTTTGCTGAAGAGGTTATCATGATCTTCTAGAATACTGCGCGGTCCACTCCTTGCTAGATAAGAAGCAACGATTGTGCATTCTTCCGTTTGTCTTTCTTCCATTGTCCCCTCTCTGCATCACTGAGGGCTCGTTCCTTTACATCATCTTGAGGTTCTGCAAATCCAAACTTGACATGATCCCATACATCATGCGCTTTTAGCATAGTCTCCATTTTAATAGCCCACACATCATAATCTTTCTCAGTGAAAGATGGAAGTTGTGGTTGAAAATTTGATGTGGCCATCTTACCTCAAAAAAAAAATTCCTCTGACAAAAACCCTAAATTGCTCTCTTTTTTCTTTTTCTTTTTTATAAAAACTTTACAAAGCTGCTTAAAAAACCCTCTTTTTTTTCATATAATAAATCTTTTATATAAAGAAAATTTATATATATATATATATAATCTTATTCAAACACTTTATGTTAAAATCCCTTTTAAAAGATCATAAACAATCTTTTGTAATAAACTCCTTTTAAAAAAAACGATGATGAGGTCATGAAAACTTTTTAAAAAAAATCCCCTTTTTAAAGCTCACGTCCTCTTTTGTGAAAATGGAAAAACTTTTCTTTTGCTTCTTAAATACTCCTTTTTTCACTCCTTAAAATAAGTCGTATATCCAAATAAAAAAGGTGTTTTATAAATGCTCTTTTTATAAAGCCCTTGATTTTAAAAGATGAAAATAAAACTTGAATGGAAGTACCTCACGGACTCTGTAAACCGTATTTTGTCTTTCCTTCCCATTCACTGCTATCGGCGAAAATTTGAAATCTGATTCCGCACTTCCGAAAGTCAATAAAGTGGGTTCCGCACCTTCGATGAAGGTAACTTGCAGTCTAAACTTGATTTTGCAGAAAATCGTAAGTTTTCCGAAATTCCGCAGTTTGTTTTGGGAGAAGTTGCAGACCCTTGCAGGTGCTGCACTGAAAACATGCGGAGCTCTACGGGTAAAAAAAAAATATTATTTTTTAGTAAAAATATTCTGACCTTTTGGCCTTTTACGCGGCTCTGCCCTTGCAGATCTTGATCTCGGCCTCGATGCAATTGTTGGATAGAAGAGAAGTTCCAATCATAATCACACAAATAAACGCAATAACGCAAATATTTCACACACGAAACAATGAGCTGCGGCTCTTCAATTAATCTTAATCACTCTAAAAATCATAATCTGAATACAATGAACCCGTGAAGGGTATTTAACCTAATTGACATGCACACACTCTCTCACATAACTGAACTTGATCAACTCGCTTAACTCACTCTTTAACTCACTCACCAAATCTGTCTATAACTCAACTCAACTAATTCACCTAACTATCTGTCTAACTTCTGCATGCGGGAAGTAATTATATATTTTAACAAAAAAGATAATACACCATTCTAGTTTCGTGGAGTCTCATTCCTCCAGAGCACCATCGAGCTCAGAAAATCACTACAATGGAATATTGGAAGGCATGGCCATTGCAATATCATGCCAAGATCAGGGGGGTTGTGGAGTCACTGGGATTAAAGACTAAAATAGGTACAGGCATGAGCAGGGAGGAAGAAAAAGTGCATAACAAAAGAGGGGGTTGTTCCCCATGGAAACAAGTCATCAACATGTACAACATCATTAAATTCTATAGGAGAAGCTATGATTTCTGAAATTTTTATAGTACTAGAAGAGTGGTTTTAACCTAAATTTCAAGACAATTATTAGGTAAATTGTTTTGAAAAAAAATTATGTTGAGCAACAAGCAAACCCAATAGAATGAGATTGGGTTGAGCAACTATCCAAGTAGACACCCAAGCCCAGTAGAATGAGATTGGGTCGAGCAACTATCCAAGTATTCAAGTCCATGAACAACCAGCATAGGTCTGATATATGGTTTTGCACATCCTCCAAGTCCATCATTGTTCTGTTCCACAAAATATTTTATGAATTTGCATCAATAAGTAAGACCAAACATTGATGGCGGCATGCTTATCCAATGCTATAAATTAAATTATAGTGAGGCAAATAGAAATTAGTGTCAATGGTATGAAGTCATGAAGGTATAATAGCAAATGCAACTAGAATTCTTGTAATATTATATATATATCTAGGTATGGAAAGAACACTTTAGTTATGAAAACTTAATGATAGCAGTGTCATCATAGCTAACTTTTGTATCAGTAATCTAATTTCAAATAGAATAAAAATAAAAATTACAACTATGAATAATTAAAACTATTCCTCCCAAGTCGACATATTACATTTGTATTTATAAATAGAACCATAAATGGAACTCTAGCACCTGGGAATGTAGGTAGGAAACATGTGGGAGTTGTTAGCTGGACCATCTTACCATTTAATTGTATATCATGCTCAACCTACATACGAACATGAAATGGCTCAACAACAAATCTTTTGATTCTACACATGTGGATTATACAAAATTTATATTTGTATTCATTAATTATATACATTTTATTAAATTTTATATTTTCATAAATTTATTTAATATAAATTATTTTCATAGTTTAATATATATCTTAATTTATTTTTAAAATAAATAATTAAACATTTAAACAAATAATTTAAACATAAAAAAAATAAAAATATATATCATAAAAATTAAAAACAAAGTTATGTAGTAGCAACTATGCGTTCATATAAAAAATATATGATCAATTGCAAATAATTCAAATAGGTACAATCCCAAATATGAAATATGATCTCAACTAACACTCAATTGAGATTCATACATTGAAGCTCATAAAGGTTAAAATGAACTGAAAACCATAAATATAAAATGATTGCAACCGTATATCCCCACATTGATATATCCCCATCAGGAAACCCTTGCAGTTTGGCCGGCTCTCTGAGCTCTGCACTGCAGGGGAAGAGAGATTAGTAGAAGTTACAAAATTAGTTAGGTAGTAGGTTAAAAGAATGAAATAGTAGATGAATGGTCTAAAATATTTTAATGGTGTAACATTTGATTTGAGGGTGTAGACAAATACACTCTAGCAAGTGGGGGAGTTGTTTTCAATGAAGAACACCTTACGGTATAATAAAAATAACTAAAGTGTGACTATTATTATTAGAAGTAGTAGTAGTTAATATATGAGTTAGACACACACATAGATTATAAAAAACATATAACAAGATTTTTAAGCATGGAGATTATTAACATGTAAATAAATTTTGTTACAAAATATAAATCAATGCCAAAGATTACTAATACCACATTCCAAAAAATCTATAACCCATGTTCATATGATATTTTTTTTAATTGATTATGTAAAAATTTATAACCCATATTCATATGATATTTTTTTAATTGATTAATTTAATTAAACTAATAAAAAATACTTAACTAAATTTGAGATAAATTTCAATCTTTAATTTATAAGTGTTACTAAAAATATTTTATAAAAATTAAATTTCTATCATTTAACAAATAATTAATTAAAATAAAATTATAAAACTTTATTTTAAAATAAACATACTTATTTATTAATAATAAATTTAATAAAAAATAATAAACAATAAATATAATTCTTAACAATACATTATTAATAAATTTAAAACATTGTATTGCGAATATATATGCATTAAAACATGTGCTTTAATATCATTCCATAATTATAGTCTCTCAACCAAACACCGTCTGAAAATAAATAAAAATAAACAAATACATTATATGGTGTGATTTGTGAAACACTTCAAAATAATATTTTCATAAACGCTTAAAACAAACAAAGAGTAGTTATATATTTTTTAACTCAAACTTTTGGAGATTGAAAATTGTTTTTTAATTTTTTTAAAAAGCTGGTTATAATTTTGATTTCAATATCTAGATTTCATGTTAAATTTAATAATCCGAATATACAAATCACCTCAAGCCAAAAAAAAATGAATAATATACTTATTATTTAAAAATTTGGGTTTGAATCAAAGGCTATCGAGCGGGAGTGGGTTACTTGCCTTCAGGGAAATAAAGTTTGACAGTGGAAATATTAATTATTGTGGGGTTAAATCTCCGTACGAAAATCAATGTCAAATGATGTTGGGAATTTAATTGGGCTTAACGTGAAATGATGATCCACAGTAAATTGGGCTTTGCTAAAATTGAAAGGGCTAGCGATCTTTCAGTGAATCAAGGGGTAGGATTATTAATGTTAAAATAATAAAGTAATTCAGTGAATCAAGAGGTAGGATTATTAATGCTCAAATAAAAAAATAAATTAATGATTATTTATATGGAGCAATGTCGGTTGGAAATAATTGGTTAATAAAAGTAAAAGAGGTCAACATAATGTGGCCATTAATGGCCTATAAGTACACATTTCTTACATAGCCGACGATATGATTAGTTTTCGAGTTTTAAAATGTTCAGATAAAAGTAATAATTCATAATATATATGGAAAATGTAAATGTATTTTTTTAATTTACTTAGAAAAATATAACAATAATTTTTATAAAAGTAAAAAAAATAAAGAAATTGTTTTTAATGTGATTTTTGAGAGTTTTCTAGATTTTTTGGGAGTTTGTATCTAGCTGAAAAACAAATTAAATCCAAAAAATAAATCCAAAAACTTTTCAAACAATCCCCTATTAAAAACAAAAAACAACTCAACTCCACTCGAAGTAAAAACAAAAAAACAAAACTGTATTGAAAAATATATCCTTGATATTTCACTCTTATTTCATTCTAAATACATCCTTGATATTTCACTCTTATTTCATTTTATCGAAATATTTGTTATATGAAGATTGCCCGTACTCTTAATCAATATTCAATACTCATTCCTCCCCGACCTGGACTTCAATTTGATATATACCAAGGTGCATGTCTCTGATATCCCGTGGAGCCTTTCAGCATTGTATTTATCAAGTTCTGGTATGTAGTGTCATATATTTAGCTTTACGAGGGGCGGAACTTAAAAGATGAGTGTATTAATGATGTGTAAGAGTTTGAAGTTTCAGTTGCAAGTTGATTCCATGGATCCCTCCCTTTTTCAACCCTGTATTCTCATCCTTTTGTCTTCACTTTGGGAGAGTCAAAAGACTCAATTTTATCCATGAAGATTCTCAGAACGAACAGAATTCCCACCCGGATTGATACAAAATGGGTTTTAATCCTAGAGTTTGAAGCCTCACCTGCTTCCATGGATCCCTTTTTAAACCCTGTATTCTCATACTTTTTGTCTTCACTTTGGGAGAGCCAAAAGACTCAATTTTATCCCTGAAGATTCTCAGAACGAACAGAATTCCCACCCGGATTGTTACAAAATGGGTTTTAATCCTAATAAATGAGAACAATGGGTCAGCGATTCATGCAGATGGCAACAGGGTTAAGATAAACCAGTTTGAGCCATGCTTGATGTGTGGACCCTCGGCAGTGTTTTCTGACAAGGTGAGATTCAAATGATGAAAGAAGGGTCTCCCTGGGTACCTAAAAGCCATGGTAAGAGTGAAAATGATTGACAAACTGTGAGCTATCTCACTCGAGGTTTGAATTTTGGCAAACTTTAAAAGATGTTGAGGTGTTGAGGTTTGGCTCGAATTTCATAGTCATTAACTAAGGCCATAGATCAAAATTCATAACTTCATGTTATAACTCAAGCTTGTAATTTATCTTTGCAGTTTTTATGTCAGTAATAGTATTTTTTTTTATATTTACTGATATTGATTTCTTACTATTTTACTCCATAATTCATTTTACCTCATAATTCATTTTAAATTATATATGTTGATTTCTTACTATTTTACTCCATAATTCATTTTAAATTATATATATATATATATACACGAACACAAACCTCATCAAAAAATTCTAACTCAATTTAAACCTAATCATTGTCAACCCCAAACTCGAATTCAAACCATGTGACATTGACTGTGAGCACCAGCAAGCCTACTTTGACATAAACGACCAACATTGTTTATAACAGGATAGCAGACCAAGCATTTCTGCCATTCGATCCCACCCTAAGAGTAAGAAAGGATACTATTTAACACTCACAGAGCAGCCCTATTAAGAACCAAGGATGGACAACAGATACACAGCAATCTGAACTCCTTGAATAAAACAGAGAGATGAGGGTAGATTGATTGTTGCCTCAGTGCTGTTTGAAGAAATTCTTGATACCATTTCGCAGGTGTAACTAGGATGAATTAGAACTGTTTATTCCTACAGTGATCCACAAAATTGAAATCTATCTTCAAAAACCCCAAGCTAAACAAGTAACAGTTATCAACAAATTTGCAGCTTCAGCAACTGTAGAAGCTGATTAGTGGATTTTCACTGTGCAACGCCCAAGGTCATCAAAATTAGAATTGTGAGCCAGTGAACCGTGACGATTGACAATTTGTAACGGCTTCCTGTCCAGCATAAAATATCGTCTAAAAGCTCTAATTGGAGATTAAGAACCCTCAAATCGAATATGTAGGAGCATTGGATCAGAAAAGTAAGAAGATAAATGAAAGAGGTAAAGCTAGGAATCAAGATACCGAATTATTGGATAAGAATGAACATATGCCCTACAAAAAGTAGTAATCCTTTGTGAACAGAAGATTATTTTTTTACAACAGTATGAAAACTTATCGTTACTTGTTGGTAATATCCTGTTGATAGTCAGCCTGAAAGTCAGCAAGATTGTGGGGGAACTTGGTTGCCACACCTGGAACTTGGTCGATAGCAACCTTTTGGTGGTCAATGAGATGGTTACCAAAAAACTTATCATTATTTGTTAGCAATTACTTGTTGATGGTCAGCCAAATGGTTACCCAGATTGTGTGAAATTTGGTTGATGGCAACTTGTTGGTGGTCAGTGAGATGGTTACCAAGACTATGTGAGATTTGGAAGAGATTAGACATTTTTTGGGATAGAATAATTCTCACACTTGGCTCGCACTCTCAACTCTATTTATTAGATTTGAATTTAAAACACTAAATAACACACAAAGCAGCTTTTAACCTCTTTCATGAAATTTGAACTTGAAATTTGAACCTAAAATCTGATAAGAACTAAATTTCATATAAACCAAGTGATTTGTAACTCATAAGCATATATACATTTTATCTATTACAATCCCACACAAACCAATTCTCAACCTCTCCCATGAAATTTAAACTTAAAATTTGATAAAAACTAAACCCCACACATGCCAACCCATCTGTACCTCCTAGGCATATATATACACCTTATCTATTACAATTCCACACAAACCAACTCTCAACCTCTCCAATGAAATTTCAACCTAAATCATGATAAGAACTAAAGCCCACACAAACCAATTGATATGTACCTCATAGGCATATATACACCTTGTCTATCACAATCCCACACAAATCAACTGATCTGTACCTCATAGACACGATCCCACACAAACCAGCTCTCAACCTCTCCAATAAATTATGATAAGAACTAAATCCCACACAAACCAATTGATCTGTACCTCATAGACATATATACATCATACAATGACACAAACTATAGGTTGCATGATGCCTCATAGACACAATCTCACGACCAAGCGCTTAACCAGATTTTGAAGTGGTAAGAACTGATACACATTGAAATTTAAAGTATGTACCTCATAGACATATATACATCATACACATATACACCTTATCTATCAGAATACCTACCCTATTTTATCAACCAACCATGTATCATTCACAACAGAGCCAAAGCCCCTTAATGTTACTGCCCAAAAAATCAAAATATCTATGTTCATGAAATGATGAATATCATGCATTGATAAAATTTGAATGGTCGGCCATAAGTGACTATCCATTTAAGCTCGTTGCGTTGGAGCTGGTAACATGATAGAATAGACTTGCAGGATAACCTCCATAAACTTCTTAATATATTAGCAAAACATAGCTATTCAAGTAAATTGCAGAGTCTCGATGAAAATTTATGACAAATTTGTACTTGCAGGATAACCTCCATAAACTTCTTAATATATTAGCAAAACATAGCTATCAAATAAATTGCAGAGTCTCGATGAAAATTTATGACAAATTTGTAAAAAGCCTTACGAACCACCGCGGTCCGCAACTTGACCAAAAAAAATGCAAAAAATTTGGAGTTTCGACATTGATAGAGCAGTGAAGTCTCTGAAATGATCCTACTTTCCAATGTAACAAAACAGAGAACTACTTCAATCCCAAAAGCAGCCCTCTTACCTTGTTTGTGGTCTCGTCTTTCAACATGATGTGTCGCTCTTTCAGAAGTTGCCGTGTGGTTTCTTCCACCTCTTCACTTGCTCTCAAGACGGAGAAGAACACTCGATCTGTGGGTAACCCAGCGATTTCTGCTATTGATATTTTAAGTTGTTCTACTTTCTCCGCGCTGTACTCAGCCCATACGGGAGAATTCCTTGAGCCATTCAGGACAGAATCCACCCTGTTAATAACGAGAACTACATTATCGCACATTCGGGAACGAGCAATCATAGGAAATACCTGCGCTGCTCGAGAAGTATCTCCCCCAAAATTAAGCACAACCACGCACAAGTCTGCCACATTCTCATATTCTTCCCATATTTTGGATAGATGTGCCCTGTTTCCACCCCCATCGGTCCCAGGAAAATCAATCACAAATATATCATCTCTGAACCTGTAAGGAGTGGCTGCCGTTGTGTGGATAGTGAATCCTACACCTCCAACATCTTCACCTAATATTGAATTGATAAGTGTAGTCTTACCAGCATTTTCTGGACCTATAAAGGTCACAAATCTCAACCTTTCCAACGAATTGCGTGCTTTTATTATTTCAAACATCTTGCGTGCTCTTTCCTCTATGTCTGCCTGAAGCTCCTCTGGTAGAAATTGCCTGCGCTTCACCGACCGTTCTTCGCTTAGATTGTAAAGCTTTTTCTCATAATAAAAAATATCCGACTGGTCATCCTGTAACTCAGTGCCACTGAGAAGAAAATAAATAGTCCTCACAATATCCCTGTAGTTTAGAATTCTGATACTTCCTTCAGAAATAGAGAAGTAGCTCCCATGGCAAAACTTTGGGATGCATGCATAAACAGGGATCACAGAAATTAACTCTGGGTGAGAGGACAGGGAGGTAGACAGATATAGACCACATTTTATGGGTACCCCTGCGGGTGGTTCAATGAAACCCTGTCCATTTTGAAAGGGAATTTCCAGAGGCCCAGTAAAGAAAGATTTCATAATGTCGAAAGGTTTTCTCTTTGTTCCCGGTATCGAATGGGAAAGATTATCCAGAGGGCTAGGAAATTCCCTTGCAAGAGTTTCAAGAGCCTCCCTGTACAGATCGCTTCTTTGCAGAACCTCCGACTGCTGCATTAACAACAGCCTCCCCATGCCTCGGGCCAAAGCAGACGCAACGTAGCCATCCTTCCACGAGTCTTCAACATGGAGATACGTAATTGCAGAGCCGAAACAGGTCCTTAATTTTACAGAAGGAATTGTTTGCTCAACAGTTTCATCCTTCTTCCAGCTAAATATCGCATCTGCCTCGATTTTAGTTAAAATTCCTTTGAAAAGAACGCTACTTTCACTTCCATCTTCAAGTATCCACCCATATCCTACATTTGGCTCAACAATTGGCTTCACAGGGCAATCGTGGTACAAATGACTCCCTCTGATGGTTATGACTCCATACCTTGTTTCGTGGTCATAAACACTCAAAGTGCAGCCCTGTATACAAGGATTAGGCGCTACAACCATGACAAGCTTGCTCAGAAATCTTCCTCTGTGTGCATCAGAAGCGAACTTTTTAACATAGGATTCAATTCCGGAGCATTGCAATGCTTGATTACTGAAACCATGACGAGGTACCCACTGTTCAATAATTGGCAAAAACCTGTCAAAGTATATACGAACAAATTCTGGAATTATATTTAGTAAGATCAATCCGCTACCTCTGACCCATTGTTGAATAATTGACATAAATCTGTCAAACTGTATGCGAACAGATTCTGGAATTAAATTTAGTAAAATCGATCTGCTACCTCTCAGATTTGATCCCCTTCCACCGCAATGCACCCCAACTGATACATAGCAATGCATATTTGACCGACTTTTCCTGCGCATCTCCTTTAGAATACTCTGTACATGATTAAGCTCACTAGAACTCGCAATTTCTGTTCCTTCATCCGAATTCGCTGAGATCAATCTTTGCAAGCAAGAAAGCGCACTCTGCAACCTGGTTCTTCCTATGGACTCTGGAATACAAGTCATGCTTATACCGTTAAGCATCGAAGGCACAGGATCAGTACCATTCACAAATGTGAACATTCGCCTCTCCAGTTCCATTGTTTTGTGACAAAACCTCTTGGCAGCACTGTCACAGAAATAAGGGGAACCAAACCCAATAGAAATGTGGTTTCTGTTCTCTTCCTGAGTTTTTAACATGTAGCAGATGAGAAACAAATGGGCTAATGCCCCAGCCAAGCCATGACCTGAAAATATTATCCTGTTTGATTTGTAATGTTGAAAACAATGCTGAAAATGAGACATATTTGGCAGTTCAGCTGTGATTGTCTGGAAAAGCTCATAGTGAAACAGTCCCTCCACATTCTTCGCTTCTTCCCCGTAGCTTTCAATGAATTCATTTCGATCTGCCACTTTCAGGGCAAATATATTTTGAAAGGATACACACCTTCTGAATGATACATACAGCGTCATGTTATAGTCAAAACCCATCATAAAATTCTGGGCCATTTGTATCCATTGGAAACCAATATCAGAGTATTTAGTTTCAACGTCTGCCATTGGCTGTTGATCATCCAAGTAAGCCAGTGAAGATAATACCACTGCTTTTGCAATTTCATCGGATTTGGGTTGAAAATCTTTGGCACGCGGAGTTATGTTTGAACTCATCTTGATGTTGAGGAAGCAACTAACAGAAATAGATAGCGGCGAGGTTATAACATCAGCGATTAAATAGAGGAGCAAAGGAGCACCATATGTCAAATTGTTCCTGCAAACGACTCACGATTGTTCTTGGGCCGTAGCAATCGCCATCTCTACTACAGCTTCTATTAAATCGCTATGCACATTCCTTACCGATTGTCAGTGTAATATTCGGTCTGTGATTTATGGGAATTCATTTTATGCGTCAGATGATAATAAAAGGGCTTTTCGCCTTTAATTTCGAATCTTGTCTTTCAGAAAACGAAAAATTATTTTTCTGTGTCCATCCAACTGGAGAGATATTTAGTTTGCGTATTTTTATCTTTCCGTAATTCAGGGTTTTGAGTTGTAGAGGATGGGTTTGTTGTTTATTTTAGAATATGTTTTTAATTCAAATGGACGACCGACCTAATTACTTTCTTCTTTTTCTCTTTTACTTTTTCATTAATAATATTGAAATTTGTTAATATATTTGTTGATTAATTTGTTAATATATGTGTTATATAAATTTATTATTTTATATTATTATGTTACTGTGATATATAAGGATGGGTTGGAGGCAATAATTTCTCTGTACATGTGAAAATGTTCGCTTTCTTTAATGTGGATTTTTTTGGGCATATATAACCTCGTAGATGTGTAGATATTAGGGCATTGTCACATTTCCACTGCAGAGTTTGAGGGATGACGTCTAGCACATTTGGCTCCCTAAGGCTTTTTATTAATGGGAGACGATATTACAGTGTTCTTTGGTTTTAGAGCACTTGCGGAAGCGAAGAACTTAGTATGTTTGATGCTTAAATGCTCTAGTGTGTTCAGAAGTTCATTGATTACGACGAGGCTCGCTCATACTCACTTGGTATCAAAGTTGGTCATTTCACTCGGTCCAAGGAGAATTGCATTAAAGTTGTTTGGTGTCGAATTACACGGATGGTAAAGTACAGTCAGATGGGAGCTGCAAGTGAACGCTTATGTTGCCTTTTGAGAAAATTTGGATTCATGGACGTAATTGTGTGACATTATTTTGTTCTAGGGTTTGAAGGTTTGGAGAATGCCAATTTTCAGAATTGCATTAAAGTTGTTTTTGATGTCGAATTGCAGCAATTGTAAATACAATCGAACAAAAGTTGAGTTTTTCTCTAAGTTGCAAGTGACGTCTCAATTGCATCATATTGAATTGCGGATGTACATGGTATAATATTGACAATGAATTGGAGGGTTGTTATAGGGCGAATTCAAAAATTTGGATTCATAAAGAGTATTGTGTGACATAATTCGATCGTAGGCTTTGAAGATGATCAGAAACTGAATTGGGGGCAAAAAATTGCTAAAAAATGAACATGCTCAAAATCGCTCGAAACAAGAATGATCATGAAGTGTTCATCGCCCTGAATCCGGCGCACTTTGTTTCATCGAAAACTGACTTCGTATGTGAAAGTTAGAGCCTGTTGTTTGCTTTGCCAAACATGTGAATTTTCAAAAAAAATGTCAAACAAGGTCAAAGGGGTCAATTTTTTTGGTCAAAATTGGTTTTTCTCTAGCCAGTGGTGTGCTGACACTTGTCAACTTGTGGTTAGGCCAAATTTTTGGGCTACATGTCGAATTATGGTTGGTTTGGGTCGAACCAATGAAGTCACGACACATGGCAAGCCTAGAGGCCGCCACGTGCCCCCTCCCAAAGGTCGAAATGGGACATTGTATGGTCGAATAAAATTCTATGGAGGCACCGAGGTTCGACCCCACGACCTCCCCTCCACCAACACAAAGACTTACCAATTATGGTGCGTGTTAGTTCTTACATATGTATGCAAACCAATTATATTTGTTTTAACGCAATTGTAATGGTGAGGGTAAAGTGGGGCCAACCCCACTCCACAGAACCATGTGCTACGACCATGACAGAGACCTATTCCTAATGGTTGAGTTAGCGCTAATAACGTGCCTAAACCGCAGATTAAGCCACTAATCCCCAGTTAATGCGAGTTTGGCCATGCGGATTAAGTTGGTGGACTCCACCAATTTCGGCAGGGACTCCAGTTATGGCAGAGTCAACTAGAGTTGCTCCAATTTTAGAGGATTTTTCTTAGGAAAAATTGTTTGAGCCATAAATTAAGCAAATTTCGACCAAATTGGGCTCAGAAAGAGTCTATCCTAGCATTTTTGGATATTTTGAGCAGTTTGGTGCAGGTTTTAGAGGCAAAGGAGCGCTTTTGGAAGTGATTTTTCCAGCTTGAAGATTCAAGATGCTTAGGGCCACCAGGAGAGGAGGTCATATCTGCTTCACCTGAAGACCAAATGAAGGCCCAGAAGAGGCTATTTAGGGGTTTTTGGATGCTGTGAATCCATTGGTAACCTCTATTTACTGATTTGAGCATATCTTCAGGGTCATATTTGATCTGATTATGAGTGTTAGTTTTGATGCGCTAATTCCATTTTCATATATAAAACTTATTTGCTAATCTTATGCTTGATGTGCAGGTTTCCTTGTTGCTTATGTGTGTCAAACAGGAAATTAAAATGAGTTTTATGAATCAACTTAAGAGAATAAAGTATGAATTTTAAAATGTTGAATAACATCAACATAAAGAACAACAAACCATCATAGTTGATCCATTAAAACAGAGTTTTTATGAAGGAGTTCACCCCCCCTGGGCTACATCTCCTTGGTCCAGCTTCCATGGCTTGGGCCTTAGTATTAGCTCAATAGTGCTCAATTTTTTGTTTACATGCATCAAATTATCTTGGAACATACTCCAATGAGTCCAAAATGTCGAAATCTATTAGAAATGACTATTTATTTATTCAATTTGGCCTTTAGATGCTCTAGGCATGGCCTTTCCTCCTGGTGGCCCTAGGCTTCAAAATCCTTCAAGTGACCAAAACCACTTTATATTTTCTCCTATGCCTCTGAAACATGTTCCAATGTGTTCATAGCATGCCAATTAGCCAAGAATGACTATTTATAAGCCCAATTTGTTCGAAAATTGACTCAGTTATGGCAAAAACAAAATTTCCCCCAATTTCTCCTCCAAATCTGGAAAGACTCCAGACAGCTCCACTAATTTAGCGGATTCTGCCGAATCTAGTGTTGCCGCCAATTCCACTGCCAACTTAACAACGAATTAACTAGTAGTTAATTAATCGATAAGCGCGATTAGCGGGTGGATAAGAGAGGTTATGTCACATTAATCTACGTTTAGTGAGAAGCGTTGGGTCCTAGTTACGTGAAAATCTCACATGAAGGATGGTTGGCCTAGACATTGAAATAAAAGTTCGACGCATTGGTTTTCAACGAATAGGGCCCATGGCCAATTGGTAAAAGTGCGTAGTGTTTGAGGGAATGTCACAAGGTCAAACCCCAACCTCCACCCCTCCATACACTTTTTGGAACCATATATGTTAAGCCTAAAACCTTAATGTTAATGTCTCCGAATAAAATATATTGCTCCATATACTTTTGAACTTGTGGCTTGATGATAATATGTGTTCCCACCATAATATAACCTTTGTAATGGACTTGTTAACATATAACATGCAAATTTTTACAAATTATTTGCCACCGATATATGGTTTATGAAAACATATATATGCGGAGTTAATAATTAAGATATATATATATATATATATATATATATATATATATATATATATATATATATCAATCCAATCTTAATAATAATAATAATGAATAATTTCCAGCACATAAATATCATGAACCCACATTCAACCTTGGAGGATATTGAACAAATTTCACCTTCACTAACCAAACTGGCAAATCCAATAGTGACACTTGTCACAGTCTCATTGGACAAAAACTGAAGAATATTCCCTGAATGCTGACTTGGCTACCATGTCATCAACTTGTACCTGTTCTGCAATTTTTTTATAAAAATTCGCCTGTTCTGAACAGCAATCAACATACAATAACTTCTTCTTCCGTACTTGGTTTTCGACAAAACAAGTTGTGTTGGATTCCTGGCGATGGGCCTATCGCAGTCGTTCAGTTTGCAATCAATTCTGAGCACTTCCATTTTTGAGCTAAAATACCGAGCCTTTGATCATTCCTCCCCCCTAGAAGCCTTTTGGACCCCAAAAGCTCTCTGATTACTGATCATGTGGATGAGAGTATTGTTCTCTCACATTTCCAGTCTCTATCCATTGAAATTTTCCCATTTTCATCATTTGGAGATTTTAACAAAAAGTCAACTTTTTCCTTGATTCTTGTGACCTTCTCTTGTTGTCATTGACACTGTCATGCTACAATATTTCTGAATTTGCAGAACAACAAGCTTTTCTTGCAGAAACCATCTTTTTCCTACCTTGGTAAAAAATCAAAGGAAACTTAAAAACTTTCTTACCTTGCACACTGTCACCATAGTGATTTTTTGCTGCTTTTGCTTTATACTTGCGTCAACTCTTAACCAAGTATCTTCGCCATTTCCATGTATCTTTTGGAAACCATAAACCAACATTTGTGGAACCCATGCCTTCTTTGCCAAGTTGCTTTGTCGCTTTCTCTTTGACCTTTGCACTCTCTTGCACCGACATCTTGTTTCTAACAATGCTCAACACTGATGTTGACTGTTTCAATTCTATCACATTTTTTTCACCTTCTTTCAAAGGAAACCTATTAAAATCCTGAAACAACTCATTACAAGCATAAGCATCTTTTTGAAAGTTTTTATTTAACACATCTCTTTGTTTGATCATCAACAATGTCAAGTTCTGACTTTCATTCACTATCCTCTTCATTTCACTTGCATGTATAAGAAACAAACTTGTCTTCTTCTTATGCACTCTAATTATGTACTCAATGCCATCTTTAAACAAATGATACTTATTCTCATGGCAATGAAATACTGCTTTCCTATCATACAGATAAGGACTTCCTAATACAATACTTGATATCTCAAGCGACACCACATCAAGCTCAACTTCATTAAGAAAGTTTGAGTTGATGGCGAATCTTAGTAAGCACTTCCTTGTAACCTGCAAGTTTTTATTATTGCATATCTAGCCCAAAGGATATGCTCCTGGAAATCTAATAGTTTCAAGTCCTAGTTGCTTAACCAAGTCTTCGGAAATCAAGTTAGCTTTTGACCCACTATCAAAAAGTGTATCAATCTTGGTATGTTTAGAGACAACTCTAATATGGAAAAGTTCTATTCTCGTATCTTCATCATGAGTATCATTTGAACAATTTGAAGAACTAGTGCTTGCAACATGTTTACCTTTCAAACCGATGGTTGTAATCTTTGTCTCATCTCCTGAATCTGACCCTAAGTCATGTTCAACTATAGTAACAGTTTTGCCCTTCTCTTTGGCTTTCAGTCTATTTGGTTTCAGTTATGGATGAAGCTGCAAACAATGGTCTTCATCAAGGCCAGTCTTTGAACAGTTTTTGCATGTGATTTTTTCCTTCTCTCTTTTTAAGAGCTATTTCTTTTTCCTCTTTCATAAAACTTTCCTTTTCCTTTACCCTCAGTTTCACTTTTCTCATCTATGTGTTGTTTCCCTCTTGCCTCTAAGTGTGTGGCTTGTAAACAAACTTCATCTAAATTTCTTGGGTTAAACTCAAGGATAGTATGTTTCAAATAGGAATGTAAACCCAAAATTTATTTCAATAGTGTGTCTTGGGAACTCAATTTTATTCCTAATAACAAATCCCTTTTCCTAAACTCCTGAGTATATTCTTGCACTGTTTGACCCTTGAGTTACCTAAAATTTTGACAACTTATAATGAATTTTTGCATATAGGCTAAAGGATAAAACTTTATTTTAATGGAAGAAATAAACTAAACCTAAGAAATGGATACCTTACCATGGATTTGCATTTCCTCTTGAGTCTTTGCTTCCCACCAAACTAGTGTTTCTCCTTCTAGCCTTAATGAAGCCAACTAGATATTTATGTCATCTTCATGAAGGTTCTAAATTCTATAATACACCTTCAATTGATATATCCAATTGTCAAGCCCCTCTACATTTACCTCGTCATTGTACATGGGAAGTTCAAACTTGATGTCCAATTTGAGTAATGGAGTTTTTCCTTTTGTGGCTTTTGAGTGAGTGTGAGTGGTTTTTGTGGTGGAAGTGGAAGATGATGCTGATGGAGATGATGAGGATGATGAAGATGGTGGAGATGGAGGTGGCTTTCCTCCACTACACTTTGAACTCTTCTCTTCATCCTTCTTAGCATATGAAGTTCCTTCTCCATATGGAGGCTTACAAACTTCTCCTACCATCCCAACAGTAAATACATCAAACATAACTTTAACCATCCTCTTTATGTGTTTGGAGTCTCTCTTGAATAATTCCTCTTTGGAATGTTCTTGAGTCTCTCTAACACCTAACATGATAACTATGAATTCAAGCTCAACTTCTGATGCTTGTACCTCTTCAATCAACTTAGCTTCTTGTGCAATTTGTACCTCTTCAATCTCAGCTTCTTGAGACAAAACTTGAGGTTCTTCAAGTGCAGCTATGATTGGAACTTTGGGTGAAGATGGTGCTCTTGTAGCTCTCCTTCCTCTGGTCCTAATCTCATGACTTGTAACCAACAATTCCCTTCACCTTTCTGCAACTTTAACCTTGTCAGCATCACAAATTTGCAACCATTAAACTTGCACAGAACTCAAGCAGCTATAAGGAAAATAAAATTGCCTTTCAACCAAAGCTTTGATACCAACTTGATCTGATTATGAATGTTAGTTTTGTTGTGCTAATTCCATTTTCAGATATAAAACTTATTTACTGATCTTATGCTTGATGTACAAGTTTCCTTGTTGCTTATGTGTGTCAAAACAGGAAATTAAACTGAGTTTTGTGAGTTAACTTAAGAGAATAAAGTATGGATTTTAAAATTTTGAACAACAGCAACATAAAGAACATAAAAACATCACATTTGATCCATTAAAATAGAGTTTTGATGAAGGAGTTCACCCCTCCTGGGCTACATCTCCTTCGTCCAACTTCCATGCCTTGGGCCTCTATATTAACTCAAAAATGCTCAAATTGTTGTTTACATGCATCAAATTCTCTTGGAACATACTCCAATGAGTTCAAAATGTCAAAAATCTATCAGAAATGACTATTTATTTACTCAATTTGGCCTTCATATGCTCTAGGCATGGCCTTCCCTCCTGGTGGCCCTAGGCTTCAAATTTCTTCAAGTGACCAAAAAAACTTGTCGATTTGATCCTTTGCCTTTGAAACCTGTTCCAATGTGTTCATAGCATGCCAATTAGCCAATAATGACTCTTTATGAGCCCAATTTGGTCGAAAATTGACTCAGTTATGGAAAAATCAAATTTTCCCCCAATTTCTCCTCCAAATCTGAAAAGACTCCAGACAGCTCCACTAATTTGGTGGATTCCGCCGAATTTGGCGCTACCGCCAATTCTGGCGCCAACTTAACAACAAATTAAATAGAATTTAATTAATCAATAAGCGGTATTAGTGGGTGGATAAGTGAGGTTATGGCACATTAATCCACATTTAGTGGGAGGCATTGGGTCATGGTTACGTGAAAAGGTCACATGGAGGAGGGTTGACCCCCTCCTTCCGCCATCAGAGTCTACACTAACACTGAAATAGAAGTTCAATGCATTGGTTTTAAATGAACAGGGCCCATGGCCCATTGGTAAAAGTGTGTAGTGTTTGGGGGGAGGTCACAAGGTCGAACCTCGACCTCCACCCCTCCATACACTATTTTGCAACCATATATTATAAGCCTAAAACCTTAATGTTAATGCCTCCGCATAAAATATATTTCTCCATATACTTTAGAACTTGCGACTTGATTATAATGTGCGTACCCACCAGAATATAACCTTTGTAACGGATTTGTTAACATATAACATGCGGATTTTTATAAATGATTTGCCACCGGTATATAGTTTAATGAACTATGGTTTATGAAAACATATATATGCGGAGTTAATAATTAAGATTGAAATATATATATATATATATATATATATATATATATATATATATATATATATATCCAATTTTAATAATAATAATAATAATAAATTTCCAGCACATAAACATCATGAACCCACATTCAATCTTAGAGGATATTGAAAAAATTTCACCTTCACTAACTAAACTAGAGAATCCAGCAATGACACTTGTCACAGTCCCATTGGACAAAAACTAAAGAATATGCCATGAATGCTGACTGGGCTTCCATGTCATCAGCCTGTCCCTGTTTCGCAAATTTTTTTATAAAAATTCGCTTGTTCTGAACGATGATCAGAAGACCATAACTTCTTCATTCAAACTTGGTTTTCGACGAAACGAGTTGCATTGGATTCTAGGCGACGGGTCGGTTCCAATTGTTTAGTTTGCAATCGATCCTGAGCACTTTCAGTTTTGAGCTAAAATACTAAGCCTCTGATTGTGTTTGGATCAATAAGATGTTTGAAGCATTTTTGGAAGTTGTTGAGAAAGGAGGAGACCTTGTAAGGGTTTTCCCAATTCCATAACATTTTTTGCAGCAGTTGTGACCAACATGCTTCAGCTCTAGTTTGAATTCTTTATTCATGAAGTTTTTTATTGTATTCTTCAGTGTGGAATTGAAGGGTGTATGTGAGGGGCTTCTAGCTTTCACCGGTGAAATAATGTCATCTCTGTCGGAGACATGTGTTTTTGATATTGTGAGAGTTATTTGCAGAAGAACATTACCTTGAAGAGGTAATAGCCACATGTATTTGGCAACAAATAGATATGTACTTTTGACACCAAATACAAGAGATGTCTAGTCATGTTGACGGACCATGAGATGTATCCCAGGAGGGGTGAACTCCTTCATCAATGGTTTTTGTCTTGTTGTTTTATGCACATTTCTTTTCAAGTGTTTTGATGATTTCATGCTTTACAATTTGTTCATGGAATTATACTGGTTGAAGAACACTTAAAAGAAACCATTTAAGTAACTTGTTGTTCAACTCCAATATATGCACACAATCCTTAAACACTTTCATTTTATACTGATGAGGAAGCTAGCACAACAAAACTAGTTTTTCCATATGCAGATCAAGTTGGTATGAGAGCACAATTTAGCTCATTTTAGCCCAATTTTATCTTAAGGTTTGCCAAGGTTAGCTAGAAAATTAGCTATTGGTTTTGTATTTGTGCAAGGAGAATTTAACTGTGTGCAAGTTACAAGTGTGATGACAACTTCATCAAGTGATGTTTCTAATCAATCTTCCTTAGCAAGACTCTTTGATGAAGATTTGTTGTAGAAGCTCTTCATCATAAGAGATATGTTGCAAGAGATGGCTGAAGATAAGAAGGAGAGCACTATACTCCATGTTCCCTCGTTTTGAATTTTGTGTTCTCCTATCAAGGATGGTGTCTTGCTGCAATTCTTCAAGATATTCAGGAGATAAATATTCAATTGAAGGCATATGAACATTCTCTCCTTGATCTTCAATCAAAGGAGGCTCATATAATCTAAAATTTTCACATTAACAACTACATAGATTTGCATATATGGAGGAAAATCTAACCAGAAGGAATTAATACCAATCTTTTCTAAAATCTTGAATGGACCATATATGATTGGTTTTAATTTTTTACCTTCTCCTTGGATTCTTTCCTTGCTAATGTGAAGCCAAACTTCATCTCCCACTTGAAAATTGTGAACAACATGATTCTTATCATGTCTTTTCTTGTACTTTTCTTGACTCTTTTCCAACTGTTCTTGAACCATTTGATACACCAATTGAAATTGTTCAACGAATCACTTGGCCTTATCTATGTCACTATGTCCATCAATAGAAACATCTTTCCCAAAGATAAAATCTATAGGATATTTCGGTAAGTATCCCAAGCATGCCCCAAATGGATATGTTCGAGTCAATGAATGCTTAGCCCGGTTGTAAGCATGTTAAATGTAGTGCAAATGTCCATCCCATAATTTAGGATGCTTGCTGCAATAACTACAAAGAAGATGTATTACCGTTTTGTTCACCACTTTTGTTTGGACATCGGTTTGCAGATGGAATGTTGTGTTCTTTTTCAATTTGGAGTCCATGAGTCCCCATAAACTTGACCAAAAATTTACTAACAAATCGTGAATCTCAATCAGAAATAATGGATGTGGGAAACCAAAAATGCAACCATACATTTTGAAAGAACAATTGTGCAGTGTGTTCAATTATAACTTGCTTCTTACAAGGCATCAAAATACACATTTTTCTGAAATGATCCACAACTACATAAATATAATCATCACCTCTCCTAGACATAGGTAGAACTCCCACAAAATCCATAGAAACACTTTCCCAAGGACGAGAAGGAACAGGAGCTGGAGTATACAATCCAAAATTTCTATTGCTAGGCTTACTGATAGCACATAAAGAACATCATCTTACATATCGTGACACACTTTCAATCATATGAGGCCAATAACAATACCTATGTAATTGTGCCACTGTCTTTCCTACACCAAAATGACCAGCAATAAGAGAAGTATGTGTTTCCCTTATGATGTTGACTCTTTCTCCCTGTGGAATACATAGCTTGCCAAGATGATACAAAAATCTATCATGCATATGATAATCTAATTCCTCTACTTGGTTACCTTGACACAAAGTTGCATATACATCCTTAAAATCCTCAACTAAAGCATATTGCTCAACATAGCTCTCATCCATGATAGAATTATGTGTAAGAATAATGGATGCACTAACAATTGGCCTAGATAGCATATCAACAACTTTGTTATAGATACATTTCTTATACCTTATCACCAAGTCAAATTGTTGTAAGAAACTCATCCATCCCAAGTGTCTCGCTTGTTGTAGCTTGGTTTGTGATTGCAAGTATTGCAATAGTTTATGGTCAGTGTGAATGATAGTTTCTTTACCCATCAAGTAATGTTTCCATTTTTTTACACTTTGCACCAAAGCATACTATTCTTTGTCATATGTGAGATAGTTAATCACTGCACCATTAAAAGTTTTAGAATGATAACATATGGGATTACCATGTTGCATCAAGACTGCTCACATGGCATAGTCACTTGCATCAGTTTGTATCTCAAATGATTATTTCAAATTTGGAAGTGCAAGCATTGACGTTGCACTAGTTCTCTCTTTTAATGCATCAAAGGCTTTTTGTTTCTTGCCTCCCTGCTGAAAAAATAAAAAAATAAAATAAAAATCACACTTGTCAAAGCATGTAACGGAGATGCAATGGAAGAAAAGTTAGAAATGAATTTTCTTCAATATTAGCCTTCTTCCAAGAAGCTTCTAACCTCTATTACAATCTTAAGTTTTGGCCAGTTCAAAATGACTTTGACCTTTGAGGGATCTATCTTCAACTCACCCCCTCCAACAATATGACTCAAATATACTAAAGAGGTTTTCCCAAATTCACATTTAGACATCTTTAAAAAAAACTTTTTTTTTCTTTAAGACATATAGAACTTGCCTAACATGCTTGACATGCTCTTCATAAGTCTTGCTGAAAATCAGTATGTCATCTAAGTATAATATCACAAAATCATCAATAAAAGGCCTTAAAACATCATTCATAACCCTCATGAATGTAGCAGGAGCATTACAAAGCTCAAATAGAAAAACCAAGCAATCAAACAAACCTTTCTTTGTCTTGAAGGTTGTCTTCTAATTGTCTCCTTCAACAATCCCAATCTAATGATAGCCACTCCTTAAGTCCAACCATAGTGAAATAAACAACATCTTTCAATTGATCAAGTAAATAATCAATTCGAGGAAGAAGGTAACGGTTCTTTACCGTGATTTTTTTCAAGGCTCTAAAGTCCACACACATGTGCCATGTACCATCCTTCTTTGGCACAAAATCAATAGGTGACCCGCATGGCTATGTGGTCTGATGACCCCTCTATTAAGCAACTATTGGATTTGTTTCTTGATTTCTCTATTCTACACTAATGGCATCCTATACATGCCAATGTTTGGAAGAGTACAATGTCATTGCAATTGGATCTCATGTTGGATTCCTCTTTTAGGAGGAAATCCTTTAGGTTCTTGAAACATCTCATCATAGATGTTAACAACCTCAATCAAATCAAATTTTAATCTTGCATCACATCCTTGGAAGGCTTAAATCTCAACATCATTTTTGGGTTTAATCATTAAGAGTACAAAATTCTTGCCAACATTAATAAGCCTCTTCATTTCCCTAGCATTCACAAGAGATAAATTTAATTTCTTGTGTTGTGCTCTAACAATATACTCAATCCCATCTTTAAACAAATGATACTTGTTCTCATGCCGATGAAACATGGCTTTCCTATCATAAAGATATGGGCTTCCCAAAACAATACCACATATGTCAATTGGAACTACATCAAGTTCTATTGCATCAATGAAATTTGCAGCGATGATGAATTTTAGTTTGCATTTTATTGTCACTTACAATTTTGCATTGTCACATACCCAACCCAAAGGATAAGGTTTAGGATGAGGAATGGTTTCCAAATTTAGTTTCTTGACAATGGTTTCTGAAATAAGGTTGGCTTGTGATTATTGTCAAACAAAGTGACTATTTTATTATGTTTTGAGATGACGCTAATATGGGAAATCCGTATTCTTTCTTTATCATTTTGAGTTTCATTGATGTTACTAGAAGCATGGATGTGATATTTGTTTCATCTCCGGAATTAGATCCTAAATCATGTTGTGTGATTGCATCAGTATTTTTATTTTCTTTTCTATTAAAATTTTTGGGTCTCATCTCACGATGAAGTTTCCAACAATGGTCTTCATCATGGCCTTCTTTTGAACAGTGTTTACATGTGAACTTTTCTCCCTCTTTCTTAATGCAAACATTTTTTTCCTCTTTCCTTTGTGTCCACTCTTGAATGGATTTTATCTATTCTCTTGGGGAACATTCCTCCCTCTTGCTTCTAAATGAGTTTCCTATACACAAAATTCATCTATATTTGTAGGGTTAAACATGAGAATTGTATGTCTTAAGTAACTATGTAAACATCCAATGTATTTGAGTAGAGCGTCTTGAGAGGATAAATCTACACCCAAAATCAAAACTACTCTTCTAAACTCTTGGATATAACTTTGCATACTTTTTCCTTTAGCTTGCCTAAAATTTTTCCAATCCTTTATGGTTTTTTGCATGTATGCAAATGGATAAATCTGTCTTCTTAATTCACCTACAAAATGATTCCAAGAAGTTATAATCTTACCTATTTTCTTGAGATCTTCTTGAGTTTTGGCCACCCACCAAATGAGTTTTTCACTTTCCAACCTTAGAGAAACAAGATAAATCTTGGTCTCATCGTCTTTGATTCTTTGTATCATGCAATACACTTCAAGCTGACGAACCCAATTATCCAATTTCTTAGCATTTACATCTCCATTATACATAGGCAATTCAAATTTTATGTCAAGCTTTAACAAAAGAGTTTTATCATGTCCCTTTGGAGATCTTGGAGGTGTTTGTGAAGGGGTAGATGTAGAAGAAGATGAGAGTGAAGATGGAGGTGTAGGAAAAGGTTGAGGTAGAGGTGGTGGCTTATCACCATTGCATCCATTCCCTTTTGGAGGTTTTTCTCCATTTCCTCCTGGAGGATTTGAGCCCTCTCCTTGCAACCTTGAGTTCCTTTCCTCATAAAGAAATTTCACCATTTTTGAAAGTCTTCTCATCCTCAGACATAGTGTTAGGGCCTCCTTCATGTTCCAAGACTGGTGAGGCTTTGAGCGACACTTGAATTTAAACTTGAGGTGAATGTTCTCCCCTTGAACTAGCTTGAGAACTTGTTCCCACAAGCTTTCCTTCTCTTATTTTGAGATTCAACCTTGTAAGCATAAGAAAATACGTGCAATAAAATTAAATCTTCAAAACAACCAAAGCTCTCATACCAAACTGATCTTTATTTGTAAACTTGAAGGTTTTATGAAATATGCAAGTAAAATATTATGTCTTTTAGGAAATTAATCCATTTGCAAAAGAACATAAATTAATGGTTTTTAACTCAGTTTGCAGCATAAAAACGGAGACAATAATACCATACACAGTAACACAAGACCACAAAATGATGAAGGAGTTCACCCCTCTTTGGCTACATCTCCTGGTCCAGCTTCCAATGTTGGGCCTCTTTCATGAAGTACTCAAATTTGTGATTACATGGATTTACAGCGCTCCGAATGCAAATTTAATGTCTCCAATGGCTCCAAAACAATAAAAAAACCCCAAGTTGGGCTCTTGCTGGGCTCAATTTGGTAAAAAAATGAAAACTTTATGCTCTCGAGAAGTTTTGTTGCTAATTGTTCTACAAACTGCACTCCCCTGTTAACTATTCTACGAATCCGTCTTTTCTGGAACCACCAAGCGAAAATTTCTTCCGGTTCCAGCGAGATTCACATCAAATTGGGTGCAATTTTTTGCCTTGTTTAAATTCCCTCTAACCTCTCCGAGCAAGAAAAATTGGACCACGTGCCCCAATACTGTTGGGCCACAAACTTCACACCGATTCAACTTGCCTACTTCACGCTGTGGTTAAGTTATGTGGGCACCAAAGTGTTGGGTCGAGGTCAAGCCTGAGCACTCGCTTCCCTTCCGCCTATGGTCTTGTGGGTGGTAAGGTGACCAGGGACCAATGCTTAGCCTCGGCCCCATCACCTAAACGACAAACAATAAAACTTTAAATAGAATGTCGCACCATAGGATGTTAAGAACCACCCGGTAGCGTAGCAGTAAGGCATTGTGTTTCCATACTTGATGTCCCGTGTTCGATTCTCCCGAAGGCTAGTTTGGCCAAACAAAATTTTATACAACCTTTGGGAGGCCATGTGGCTGCTTTCAATTGGCCCACGTGGCTCTCATTCATAGGGCCACCAAAAATCAACCAAAGCCAATCAAAACTTGTCAAATCGAACCAATCAGATGAGGCCACTTGGTAGCCTGCCATTGTCCTACGAATCCCAGTCAACCTATCTAGTCACCCTACCCATTTAGCGTACGTATTGCCCAGTCAGTAGCCCTGCATCCAACGTGCAAATGTTTTAGTTGTTTAGGAAAACGATCAGAACGCGATATTGGAAGCATACGAGATCGGTTTTGAGCGATTCAAGTTGCGTTGAATTCAAGGCGACGAGATCCATGTTTTGTAATGAGTTTCGAGCACTTTTGAACACTTTGAATTTTGAGCACTTTACTGATCCACTGGATCATTACTACCAACCCATGGATACAAGTCACATGGTTATATTTCAACTACTTCATTAAACAATTGAAATTTATGAAATATTAAGAATTATAAATCGTGATTAACTTAGTTAAACAAATTATCTCTTTAAGTCTTCTAAATTTATTTTTATTTTTTAGCTAAAACAAAATCCTCATTTGGAGAACTAAGGTTGAAATCTTTGCAGAAAATAAAACTTGAATAATATAATAGTAGTATCATTAAAATTAAGTTAAAATCTCTTAATATAATATAAGAATACTACTTTCATTCTTAGACTATAAATATATTGAAATAAGTTTTTATAAAAACATATTTCTTTTGTTTTTTTAAATGATAGAATTAATAAATAATTTCCTTTTGAGGTAGTTCAATTAACTATTAGCTTGTTCGCCGAAGGAATTTATATATTAGATGAGGCTTCGTTGTATTTAAATTTCAAAGGAAATGAGAGGCCGAGAGTCCATCTAGAGTATTGTTATTCGTTCCTACCCTAATCGGGGATTCCCCACATTTGAATTTTGTTACATGCAGCACCCAACGTCGAATTTCAATTATTGTCATCTTTTAGTTTCTCCAAAATATAAGAAGTATAGGAAGCCACTGACGTAGCAGGCTTCCCCTAGCTATAGGTATGTCGGGATGATTAAATTTCAAATAATTTTTGAGGTTCGGTGATACCCATGGTTTTAATTAATTTTTAAGGTTTGGGTGGATTTAAGAGTGTAAGTTTTTAATGTGGAAGTATGTTTTAGTTTTGGATAGGTTTAAAAATAATAACAATTAATTATTAATAATTAATAAATTAATGGGAATGATTTTTATTTTTTTAAATATAAATTAAAAATGTACTAATTATTTACTAAAATAAAATGTGTAGTTTAATTAAATGAGAAAAATAATTGTTTTTGGTATTTGTTTTAGTTAATTTTATAAAAATTAAATGGAGAATTTTGAAAATCATATATATATATATAAACTTTATATTTTGACTCTAGGGGTTTTTGGGAATGTGGTATTGATATCTCTTGAAATGTAAACTTAATTTTCACTTGATGTCACAAGCGCAAAGTGCAATGACTCTTGTGTTGATCTCACAAGTGCCAAGTGGGTCGCGTAATGATCGTAGGTTGTTCACTTAAGAGTTCCTATTTTGTTCGTTGAATTAATTCATTCAAGATATACATGAGGGGATTCCTTTAAAAGTAAAGATCATGTCAATATAGAGAGAGTTTTGGTATATTTTGATGAGGCAAAGGATAATTATAAATTTTTCATCTTGTATACATTTTAGATTACATATATTATTGTTTAAAGAATTCTTTCTAGTTATGAATTATATTGGCTTTTGTGTGGTAGGGAAAATGACTAGTAATTTTATCACTTCAAATATTTATTTTATATTTCAATTTAAATATTTAATGTTGCATTTATTTGTTTTGTGAATCAAATTATTATAATTTAATCACTCTGAAATACTTTTATCAAAATTGTGTGATGCTCAATCAATTCATATTTCATGAAACAATTGTTATATCTTAGAAGTGACTTACCCTCAATCTCTCTTCATGAAATTTAAACCTAAAATTTAATAAAAACTAACTTAATCTATTAAAACAAAAATATTAATTTATAATCAACTAAATAAAAGCATCACGATTTTACGCACATGTGAACAATGACATTTAAAATTAAATATTAGAAAATATATATATATATATATATATATATATACCTCAAAAACCAATATTGACTTTTTGATATATTATATACATGTTGTTAAGAAATTTCAATGAAAAAAAAAATGCATGTCAAAAAAATATCTCAAAAACTAATATTGATCTTTTTAATGTATTAAATGCATATTAGGATATTTTAATGGAGAAATAAATACATCTCATAGAATATTTAAATTTTATATATTATTTACACACACAACTAATTATATAATAGTGAATCAAAAAAATTCAAATTATTTATTAAAAAAATGTATTCTATTGACATAAAATTTTATACATTGAATAGTTTTTTTACTTTTGAAAATTTTATTTTAATAAATTATTTTCAACCAATTGTGTTCATCAGTAAATTCAATCTCATTACCATTAAACCAATCTTGTTCATAAAAAATGTGATGTAAACTAAGTCTCATTACCAATAAACAAATCAATAGTGACAAACCAAAAAAACCAATTTTATCCATAAAAAATATGATGTAAATTCAATGTCATTACCAATAAACAAATCAGTAGTGACAAACCAAAAAAACTAGTTTGGAGTAACTAGATGTTTATTGTTCCACATTGTTTTATTTCTATTACTTGTGGATGGGAGTGTTCAACATTCCACATAGATTGGATAATTAAGAAATTGAAATTTTGGATCATTATGTTACATAATAATTTTGATTTTCTCTAGTTAAGCAATTTAAAATCTAGATGACTTTTTTTCGAAGTGATTTGTATTCTTAACTCAACTTCATAACATTTTAACCAATAATTTAATGGAACCAAATTTTACACAAAAATTATAAACAAGCATATCTCGTCCAAAGCTTGGAAAGAACCCCGAATAGTTTCATTATTTAAAATTGGAGGATTTGTGTATATATAAATAACTAAAAAAAAACAAATTTTCAAAAGTTTTGTAGCGAGGGTAAATGTGAATGCACATAAAATGGAAGGATGCAACCTGTGAGTTAGGGCTATGTGTTCTTTGTTAAGCTATCCCTAATAAATGTTTCTAATGGACCTCTAAGGAACAATGAAATGGTGACATTTAAAAATGATCTTCCAAATTTTCATGGGTCACATACAATTTCATTATATAGCATTTCCAAATCAACAAAATAATATATAAAAGGAAAGTAATGATTGTACTTCCTTACTGTGGCCCGCCTGCTGATAAGCACTATGACAGAACTTTGGTTAGCACAATAGCAATAGTTTGGAAAAAAATGGTTTGCAACTAACTAGAATAATTTACAATGACCCCCAAAAATCTCCTATTTTTCATGATCAGCACAAAAAACAAACTCTCTGACATCTTTGGAAGTTTTTCTAGTAATAATGGGCACAATAAAAGTAATGGATTACAAACACTAATTTACCCATTTGTTACATATTGTTTGGAAGCTTTCCAAACATACAATTTATTTTGCTAGAAAAGATGAGTATTTGAAAAACTCAAAGCCAAAGGAAAAGGAGAATATGGAGCATCATCAACGCACAACTGGTCGTGTTATTGAAATCCATAGATCTACTAACATGGGTATTCTTCTTACTGACAGAATTTTGATTTTCACCAACACTGCATCTCGCCTACTAACCTTTCTATAACAATCACATGAATGTGAAAAAATAAACGTAAAAAAGTTATGAAGTTCAACTTAAATTGAGGAAGAAAAAAGGAAGGGAGAGGATTCTATGTAAAGGTACTGACATGGAAATTTTTGTTTTGATGGCAATAAAAATGTCGTTTACCAAATCCATTAAACCTAATCGAAATTTATCTGATTATATAATAGTACAATAGTTCGTTGTAGGAAGAGTATATTATTGGAGGCATGGTGGAGATATCGCATGACAAATTTGGTTGAACCATGTTTAACATTACTGCATTTGTATACTTCATAATACATATAAGTTTTCAAGGCCAAAAACATATTTTAATGCATGTGCAAAATTATTATATTTGTAATGCTTAACATTAGTCATTTGCATTGAATTGATCATTTTAAATATGTATAGCTAGCTCTACCTACAAGTTGCACCATAGGATTCTTGATTTCTATATACCATCAGAGCAGCTAGTGTACTAAAAAATCAGTTCCAACCAAGTCTTTAGTAAGTTAGTAATTATACACAGTTTGTAATATTTTGCTTTGTTCTGCATGATACATTCCGATGGTAGGTACTCTACCACACACACACACATAGGAAATGGGAATTTCGAACAAAAGAAACTTATTAAGCCTGTGGCATTGCTTACATGATGGCATAACACTGAAGTGTCTTGCCTTGTTTTTCAAGAGAGAAGAATCTACTCATTTTAGAGTGCCATCACATTATAGTTTGATTTTCCCATCCTGTTATGCCATTCAGAAAACCAATTGCTACATTTTAATCTTCCTTCGATGAAACAATGTCCACCTTTCCCTGCCTTTCTGTAGTTGAAAACATCACCAAGTCATCCTGTTACTCCCCAGTCAAACTCCTCTTGGCACTGCTACTAGGAAATTCTGACCCACAAGTGCATGTAGGTCATACCTTGACCTGCAAGTAGCTTACAGGTTTTCCAGGATATCCCAACTCATTGACAAGTGAGAAGTTGTTAGACTGTGAGTCCCTAGACAATCACAATGTTTGAGGCCACATTCTTATGAGTTGTTATCCTTATCTATTGATGAGTTTTTGTCATTATTTACAAATGAGATGTCAGTAAGAGCTAGATCAAAGGTGGTTAAATACAGTTTCGATAAAATTGACATCATGTGACAAATATGTGTTGAGAATGGCTTACAACATTTTCCACCAAATTCTTGTGTCTTATTTAGCAGACATCAAACATAAATGCCAAGAAGGAAAAGAAAAACCTTCATTTTAAAATATTTCTACTGCAGCCTATGGTAGTTCACTTTTCTATAGATACCACTTAACGTGAAATGATGAACGACAATGAATTGTCCTTTGCTAAAATTGAAGGGGCTGGCGCTCTTTCAGTGAATAAAGGGGTAGGATTATTAATGCTATAATAATGAGGCAAGCTACATCAGGTCCCATCGTATTTCTCGGAGAACCTCAGCACATGTCATCCCTTTTAAATGGTATTTAGACAAAGATGCGACGACCTCAGATGCCGAATTTAGATTCTGGTGCGGAGACTACCGTGATGTTAATTGCGAGCAAGGTAAAGAGCAATTCCACCAAATTCCGTGTAATGGATAATTATTAGTTAGGTGGTATGGATTTAATCCCCTCAAAAGATTATAGATTATTCTCAATAGTATACATAAATCAATGGTTGAGATTTATTTTTAAAGTAGTTATGTGTTTTTTTTCTTTTTAATTACATTCATGAATTAAAAAAAGTCATATAAACAAGTTTCGTATGATTTTGATAAGCCATGGTGTTGACCCATGGCATTATAACAAAATTTATTTACAAATTAAGAATCTCCACGATAAAGTGGAGGTAAATTTTTATGACTAAAAATCTTGTTACATGCTTTTAAAAAATGTGTATGTGTTTAACTAATTCTATAAATAATTTGATTAATTAAAAAGATGTCATAAGAACATGTGTCATATGGTCAGTTGGGCATGTGCTATTAATAAAACATGGTATTGTAATAAACATGCATATAAACACTCGTGAAAACTCTTGTCTCATCATACATCTAACACTGCTAATATTTAAAAAAATCATAAAAAATAACTAAATTGTGACTTCTATTATTATTATTATTATTAGTTAATATATGAGTTAGGCACAAGCATAGATTTAAAAAAAACATATAACAAGTTTTTTAAGCATGGAGATTATTAACATGTAAATAAATTTTGTTACAAAATATGAATCAATGCCAAGGATTACTAATACCACATTCCAAAAAAATCTATAAACCATGTTCATATGATATTTTTTTTTAATTGATTATGTAAAAATTTATAAACCATATTCATATGATTTTTTTTTAAATGATTAATTTAATTAAAAAAATAAAAAATACATAATTAAATTTGAGATAAAGTTCAATCTTTAATTTGTAAGTATTACTAAAAATATTCTAAAATATTCTATGGAAATTAAATCTATACCATCTAACATATAATTATTGAAAATTAAATTAAACTTAATTTTTTTTTTAAATAAACATATTTATTAGTTAATAATAAGTTTATTGAAAAATAATAAACAATAAATATGATACTTAACAATACATTAATAATAAATTTAAAACATTCCATTACGCATTAAAACATAGGAGTTGTCTACGGAGGTCAAGGAATTGTCTGGACTGTCAAAATTGGCTAGAATCCGGTCAAATTTTTTTTAAGAAATCTTGCAGTACCAGTGTTTGAATCATATTTTTGATGGTGGAAATGGGTTCAACACCATCAAAAACCTCCAAGGCACCTAAAATATTTAAGTTTGATAGCTATAACCTAGATTTACAAAAATCCCTGCGAGATTTTCTTAAAATCTTACGTAAATTTCCATGATTTTCAAGGCAAAAAACAATCTTGTTAAACTACAACTTAAAACATATACTTTAATATCATCCAATAATTATAAACTATCAACCAACCACCATCAAAAATAAATAAATAGATATATTATATATGTCTTCATCTTATCATCATGTGATTTGTGAATCGCTTAAAATAATCTCTCCATGAAGGCTTAAAACAAAGAAAGAGTAGTTATATATTTTTAACTCAAGCTTTTGGAGATTGAAAATTGTCTTTTTATTATTTTAAAAGGTTGGATATAATTTGTGAATCTTTCAATATCTAGATTTCATGTTACATTTAATAATCTGAATATACAAATCACCAAAGGAAAAAGAAATTGAATAATATACTTATTATTTAAAATTTTGAGCTAGAATCAAAGGCTATCGAGTGGGAGTGGGTTACTTGCCTTGGAAATGAAGTTTGACATTAGAAATATTAATTATTGTGGAGTTAAATCTCCGTACGAAATTAATTACCACATTGTTAAATGATGATAGAAAATTAATTGGGCTTAACGTGAAATGATGATACACAGTAAATTGGGTTTGCTAAAATTGAAAGGGTTAGCGATCTTTCAGTCAATAAAGGGGTAGGATTATTAATGTTAAAATAATAAAGTAAGCTACGTAAGGTCCAATTTATTTATTTTTATTACCAAATAATAAATTAATCATTATTAATTAATGATAAATAGGTTGAAGTAATTCTCTTAGGGAAAGTAAGAGGTCAGGATATTGGCAAGCCCGTCGCTCAGCCCTCTAAGAATGTACACATTTCTTACATAGCTGACGATATGATTAAATGTGTTTTTTTAATTTATTTTGAAAAATAAAACAATAATTTTTATAAAAGAAAAGAAAAATAACGGAGTTGTTTTTAATGTGATTTTTGGGAGTTTTTGTTTGATTTTTTGGTTGAAAATTTTGAGGTGAAATTTTGATTGGTGTTATCTAAACTGGTTTTTTTTATTCTATATAGATTTAGCATTCTGAAAAACCCTATAACACTTAGATTGTGCAGAATTTATCCATTAATATGATTTCAATAAATTCCAATCAAATTTTAAACAATTTAAATCGAAAAAATAAATAAAAAACTTTTCAAAAAATCCCCTATTAAAACAACTCAACTCAGAAAATACAATAATTTATTAGATCACGTTATTAAACATCGCGATGCAATTGTTAAAAAACAAAAAAAACAAAACGAAACGGTATAGGGGAGAGGGGTCAGTCATTGGACACCTCAGCAATGACTGGCCCCTATGCCACGTAGGCGAATCCACATATTGTACGGCAGGTGTCCAATGACTAGGCAATCACGTGGCCTCCTCGTGCACCCGGTCGAACCGGTCTGTAACCTGCTCAGCAGGTCGTCTCCCGCCATTATGTGGAGGCTTCTGGACGAAGCCTCATTTTCTGCTCCAGGTCTGGTTGCATAGCATTTTGGTCTCCAACTGTTGCGCAGAGGTTCTTCGAAGTCTGACGCCTCCGCCACCACCCTCCGCGCTCTCCATCCGTCGTTATGGCGCCTGTGCTTTCCTGGCTCGAGCTCCCCTGGTCCTGGTTCGACTGCAGCGGCCTTCAAAACTTTCATGGTTTATGCTCTGTCGCTGTTCACACTGGGTTCTGTGTTCGTTAAACCTCGACTCTGTGGTGGTTTAACCTCGGCGCTGTGGTGGTTATACCTCGGCATTGTGTGGTTATACCTCGGCTCTTTGGTGGCTATGCTCGGCTGTGTGTTGTCATACCTCGGCCTTCTGGTGGTTTTACCTTGGCCCTTTCGTGGTTTTATTCGGCTCTGTGGTGGTTTTACTCGGCTTGGCCCTGTGGTGGTTTTAACTCGGCTTTTTGGTGGTTTTTCTTGGCTCTATGGTGAGCATACCTAGCCTTTGTGGTGGTGGTGGTCATACCTCGGCTCCATGGTGGTCATATCTCAGCTCTGTGGTTCGACGCTGCGTGGCTTACAGGTCTGTATGCTCCGAATTTTGTTTTCAGGTGCGTTTTTCAGCTTTGGATGCTATGAATTGTGCTTTCAGGTGCGTTTCCCTGTTGGTTTTAAGTGTTTTTGCAATTTTTTTTAATGTTTGTGCTCTGTGAATGATTGTGTTTTTTATTTCTTTGCATGTCAGTGCAGAAGCCAAGGACAATGCAGTTCGCTAGCAAGGCAAGGAGGACAATGCAGTTGGCAAGGAGGAAGGCCGGAAGGGAGAGGAATTGGATGAGAAGAGTCTTAAGGTAGGACTCTGTGCTACCAGTCATATGTATGTGTTTGTAAACACATTTAACCTGAAGGAGATGTTCTCTGTTGAGCTTCTTTACTGTTTTACTGTGTTTCACTGTGGTTTTACTGTGTTTAGGGTTTAGAGTTGTAATTGGAAAATCGAATGCTTTGACCATCCTGCTTTGAGTTCAAATGAAAATCGAATGCTGGTTGTTGTTTATGCGTTGAGAGGTTTAATGTGGTTTTACTGTGTTTAGGGTTTAGGGTTGTAATTGGAAAATCGAATGCTTTGACCATCCTGCTTTGAGTTCAAATGAAAATCGAATGCTGGTTGTTGTTTATGCGTTGAGAGGTTTACTGTGGTTTTACTGTGTTTAGGGTTTAGGGTTGTAATTGGAAAATTGAATGCTTTTACCATCCTGCTTTGAGTTCAAATGAAAATCGAATGTTGGTTGTTGTTTATGTGTTGAGAGGTTTACTGTGGTTTTGCTGTGTTTAGGGTTTAGGGTTGTAATTGGAAAATTGAATGCTTTGACCATCCTGCTTTGAGTTCAAATGAAAATCGAATGTTGGTTGATGTTTATGCATTGAGAGGTTTACTGTGGTTTTACTGTGTTTAGGGTTTAGGGTTGTAATTGGAAAATCGAATGCTTTGACCATCCTGCTTTGAGTTCAAATGAAAATCGAATGCCGGGTTAAGTTGCTATGGCATGGAGAGGTTTACCGTGGTTTTACCGTGTTTAGGTTTAGGTTGTAATTGGAAAATCGAATGCTTTGACCATCCCGCTTGAGTTCAAATGAAAATCGAATGCCGTTGTTGTTTATGCGTTGAGAGGTTTACTGTGCTTTTACCGGTTAGGTTTAGGGTTGTAATTGGAAATCGAATGCTTTGATCATCCCGCTTTGAGTTCAAAATGAAACTAATGCTCGGTTGTTGTTTATGTGTTGAGAGGTTTACTGTGGTTTTACTGTGTTTAGGGTTTAGGGTTGTAATTGGAAAATCGAATGCTTTGACCATCCTGCTTTGAGTTCAAATGAAATTCGAATGCTGGTTGTTGTTTATGCGTTGAGAGGTTTACTGTGGTTTTACTGTGTTTAGGGTTTAGGGTTGTAATTGGAAAATCGAATGCTTTGACCATCCTGCTTTGAGTTCAAATGAAAATCGAATGTTGGTTGCTATTTATGCGTTGAGAGGTTTACTGTGGTTTTACTGTGTTTAAGGTTTAAGGTTGTAATTGGAAAATCGAATGCTTTGACCATCCTGCTTTGAGTTCAAATGAAAATCGAACGCTGGTTGCTGTTTATGCATTGAGAGGTTTATATTATGGTTGGACCATATGATTAGAGGATTTCCGCAATTAAAAAAAAAAAAATGCTCAGATCTGAGAGGTTTCTCTGTGTTTAGGGTTTAGGGTTCCACAATTTAGACATTTTAATCTCTGTGTAGATTGATAGGTTGCCCTTCCTGCAAATACTAGATCCTATTTGTTCCCCAACCACTAGTATTAGAGCTTAGATTTGCGGTGAAATTTAGGCTTTTTTCATAGCTCAACAAATCGGATGCTACTTTACATAGGCTAGGAATATAGACTCTTCAAACCTCCTGTGTAATAGAACTACACAAGATTTAGGATTCATAGTATTCAAAGCTACATCAATTGCATATCTTCCACTGTCTGTTCTTCTGTAGGTCAAGAAACTGGATGCTACAGAACACAAGTTCGCATGAATGCATCTACTCCATGTTTCTCAATCTGTAGCATGAGGATGGAAACCTATACAATGGATTCCACAACAGTTATATATTCGACAACATCCTAAGCTCTCTTCATGGAAACATCCCTTGCAAGTTATGCCACTTCTTGCAATCAATGGTTAGTTTATAAACCAAGGAAATTTTCTTTCAATGGTTGAAGTGGACCGGATAAGAATAAGATACAACACTGTATGAATGAATGGTCCACTTTTGTCCCTTTCTTTGTTTATAAGTGTTTATTTTTTTATAAGTGATAAGATAGCAATGGGGAATTTGAACACTTGAAAATTTCCATTTCTTTTTTTGCTTATGAATTCAGTTTCTTTGTTGAGAGTATCCTCCTTTATTCATTGATTTTCATTGATGAAGTAGCAAGTAATTTTCACCTCCTTTTCATTGAGAGATTTTGATTGATGAAGTTTGCAATGAATAATGAGTTTTGATGATACAGTTTTGTTACAATTACAATTCTCTTTTGGGGTTAGGTAGTGTTTTTAACTATTTAAAATTGAATTTATAAATTTATTCCATACTTAGAAAAATTCCAAAGAAATTTAAATTGTGCAAAGTTGACTGTGATTTTAATAAATCCTTGTCAAATTTAGAGCAAAATTAAATAAAAACATATTTTATGCTACAAATACTATTATGTTGTGTGGGACACCTGACGTACAACAGGTGGATTCGCCTACGTGGCATGGGGGCCAGTCATTGCTGAGGTGATATTGCATGGATATAGTTTGAGGTTGATATAGATTGATAGGGGAATTCAATGGTAGTGTGATTTGATGTTATGCCCATGCATTGATGTTAATGGAAAGTGAATTTGTTGAATTTACTTGCATTGGAGTTAGTTTCCTTTCCTTATGTATCCAAATGCATAGGTAATTCGTCATTCATTAGCTCTGATTCACACTCCACCTTGGATGAAATTGGAACATGTTGACTTCTCAATTTTTAAATCAGGAGGTATAAAGCTTGGCTCTCACAACTTGACAAAGGCTAGTATTGAATGCAGTATTGCACTAATTTCTATTTCTGTTGATAAATGTTAAATATGACCTTACAAAAGTATGTATGCCAAACATCTTTTCTACCTCTCTTTTTTCAAATAAATGGTTAGTCAGTAGGGCTGGTGGCATGTCTCGATCAGGAATCAATTGCTCCCCTTGTTGATATACTTGTTATTTAACATGATTATTGGTATCTGTTTCTGTTCATCAAAGAGCATGTAATGTTCAAGGGATAGTTTGTTTAGATGCAATCAGGGTGCTTTGTTAATGATGTTCAATTCATTTTCTTTGTATAAGCACCACAGAGCCGAGGTTTAACCACCACAGAGCCGAGTATGTTAATAATGTTTTATAATGTTTTATATTGTTAATAATGTTGAAAAAATTTATGAATTCAATTTCTTTGTTCACACCCTATGTTGATTGTTCAAGGTATCATTGTTTTGCAGTTATGATTTTTATAATCCACTTCTTTTTAATCAATTAAGAGGTAGGATCATTCAATCATGGTTGTTCTCATTGCAAGACACATTTTCGGAGTGGGGCAATGGGCCAAAATCCAAGTTGGAATTTGGTGTCATAGACCTTTTTTGCAAGATGAATTCTGTTTATTTGTTGAGAGTATCCTCCTTTATTCAGTGATTTTTATTGATGAAGATAGCAAGTAATTTTCACCTCCTTTTTATTGAGTGATTTTGATTGATGAAGTTTGCAATGAATTTTGATGATACTTGTTATTTAACAGGATTATTGGCATCTGTTTCTATTCTTCAAAAGAGCATGTAATGTTCAAGGGATAGTTTGTTTAGATGCAATCAGGTTGTTTTGTTAATGATGTTCAATTCAATTATGAATTCAATTTCTTTGTTCAATTATGAATTCAAAAATCTAATATAGGCTAAGGCTATAACTTCAATTGCTCCCTGTGTTGATTTCACTGATATAGGCTAAGGCTATAATGTCTCGATCAGGAATCAATTGCTCCCCGTGTTGATATACTTGTTATTTAACATGATTATTGGTATCTGTTTATGTTCATCAAAGAGCTTGTAATTTTCAAAGGATAATTTGTTTCGATGCAATCAAGTTGTTTTGTTAATGATGTTCAATTCAATTTCTTTGTATAACCACCACAGAGCCGAGGTATAACCACCACAGAGTTGAGTATGTTAACCTCCTTTTTATTGAGTGATTTTCCCCTCTTTTTTATTGAGTGATTTTGATTGATGAAGTTTGCAATGAATTTTGATGATACTTGTTATTTAACAGGATTAGATGTAATCAAGGGATAGTTTGTTTAGATGCAATCAGATTGTTTTGTTAATGATGTTCAATTCAATTATGAATTCAATTTCTTTGTTCAATTATGAATTCAAAAATCTGATATAGGCTAAGGCTATAACTTCAACAGATTAACAAACTTGTAGGATTTAGAAACTGTTTGATATGTAGGAATTATAAACTGTTTGATATATAACTTCATAAAAAATCTAATATAGGCTAAGGCTATAACTTCAACAGATTAACAAACTTGTAGGATTTAGACACTGTTTTATACATACTAATTTGATAATGTTTGTAGCTTCCCAAACATCCATGGATGCTATCATTAGCAAACCTATTTGATCCTTACCAAAATCACAGTGTCTTGTAGTTACAAAAATTAAGTCATGGCACCTCTATGCTTGATGGCTTCCATTTCCTGCATTGCCCAAGCATGGTGGACTGCCCAACATTGGATAATTAGGATGTGCCTGAATGTTGGCATATGGTTGACTCCAATTTGCTCCATGTAGCCATGGTGGGGCTGAGTATCCCAAGTGTCCACTTGTGTTATTAACCCCAGCACTTACTGCAGGTGTCATATAAACACAATTAGGATTCAAACTTGCACTAGTAGGGGTATAAGAGGTGGGCCTAACCCTTGCCTGATAGCTAGGGACTTGGATGTTAATCAGGTCTTAGAATGATGGAGTCTGCTCTGCAATGTGGTCCAACGTGTTAAACATAAACCTATTTGCCTCAAAATGGCTTGAACCATGGTCTTCTCTGTGTTACACCATTTTTTGGTCATCTAACCTATTATCATTAGATGAACTCAAGTACACCATGTAAGACCAATTTTACCCTAAGTAAAATTGCTTTCACCATGTGAAATAACATTTGTCTATATTTCCTGGTCATATTTAACCCAAAACAAGGAAATTGATTAAATAAATCATTATTTATTTAATTATTTCCTAGGAATAAGTTATTTAAATTATTATTTAAATAATATTCCTAGTTAAATTTGACTAAATCATTTTTAAATAATTAAATAAATCATTATTTATTTAATTATATTCCCACCATCTCCCTAAAATAATAAATAAATCATTTATTTATTTATTGTTTATAAATAAAGGAATTGACCCAAGTCAAAAGACCTTTTCCCTCCAACAAATATAATAAAATATTCCTAAAGGATGGTTCTAGAATTTGATTAATAATATTTTATTCATGCACCAAGTTCTAGGTAACCCTAAAAATTTGTTATAAATAGGACGGTTTTCCCCATTCATTAGCCACCTTCATTGCATTAGATCACACTAGATCTACTCTTGGTCACCATTTTCTATTTTTGCCTTGTGAGCTCCCATTGAGTTCCATGTTTGTCAGGGTTTTCTACCACAATAAGAGAGAGGAATTTTAGATCTGAAACGCTGAGGACTTTCAAGAACCCATCCCATTGAGGAGAACCAGAAAACACCTTTCTTGTTTTCCTCTCAGGTGCCCCATTCTTTAATATAATACAAAACATTCTTTTAAACACATTGTTCTTGTCTTGTCTATTGGATGCATGGAGCCATCTTATATTTTATCTGCTTAATGTCTTTCGTGCTTATATCTGAATTTGTGCAGCAGACTTAAAAGATATTTTGCAGCCATGCTCGATGTTAGGGCTATTTGTTATGCGTAGCTAAAGTGATATTTTATGACGAAAGATTCATACTAACAATTGGCGACTCCACACGGTTTTTCTTTTACGACCGCTGTCGTTTTATATATTCCTGCATATCCAGCTGTTTCAGGCCCTAGGGTTTCTCTCCCATTTTCTGTTTTTCCTATTTTTATGGTGCTTTACACCTCTAAAACCCTCAAACAGTAAAATTTTTAACTTCTATGTGTTTCTGGCCTTATTTCGCAGGTGACAGAGATCAGCCGCAGCTGAGACGACAACTTTTTCTGAAATCTGCCTCCGAGAGAGCCGGATCTGCAGGTCGCACTTATCAGCCCAAAAAGTGCGACCTGGCCTTGAGGTCGCACTTTTCTGCCCAAAATCTGCGACCTAGACTGAAAACAGGTTAGACCCTGCGACCTGCACTTTTTCTGCAAATTTTCCAACACTTTTTCTGGGTTTGTCTGAAGCTTCTGTCAGGGTTTTACAGCCTCTGTCTCTGCCCGTTTAGATCTGTTTCTAATCCGCTTCACTCAACTAAGTGAGAATCTTTCCCCTTAGGGCTCTAGTACCCTCCACTTTTTGTGGGAGAGTCTTTGCTGTTTCAGAAGTCTGAATTTCCAGAGTTTCAGCCTTATTTCTCTCCGATCTGATCCCTCATTTTCAGATCCCTTTAGATCAACGCTTCTCCCTTTCAAATCACCTCCTATAGTTTTGTTTGGGTCCATTTCTAGGGCCGCCTCCTTGTCCCTTCTATTTTTAGCTGATCTCCTCCTTTTTAGCAGCAACCTTGCCTCTGCCTCTTTGATGTTCTCTGCGCCTCTTTTCAGCAGATTTCCTCTTTAGATCCCTGTCCCTCCCAACCTTAGATCTATTGGCCTCTTTTTGCGTGCTTTGCCTAGTTTTTTCCCTCTTATAGACCAGTTTTGAGAGACCTGCCTTTTTGGGTTAGATTAGTAGCTGTTAATTTTCTGTTCTTTTAGTTTTATTTACTGCAGATTTATTTTCAGTTACACAACACACTTTTTCTTTTACTCTCAAAATGTCTGGGTTTAAACAATTAAAATTAACGCACGCCACACACTGACCTTAAGTGAAGAAGAGCCTGGTTAACACCGCCTAGCCAAGACTTTAAAATCAATTGTCACTGCACCTCTCCGCCCTTGACCTCACTTGATTGTTTCCCTCCCTGCCCTTGTCAATTTTTCTTCTTCCCGTCATCATTGCACCCCCAAGGCGCTTCTCCCGGAGACTTCTTGGCCTTCACCCTCAGTTTCCGGTCGGTCGACTTCCTCCTTCCCGCCGTCATCGAGTAAGTCCTCCGCTGAGTCCGCACTCCGACTCTTCTTCTGATTGTTCGATTTCTCCCCCTACTTCTGGTTCTCCCTCTTTTACCTTCACCATGTCTAGTTCAGGGCCTAGCCCTCACCCCAGTTCTACCGCTGGGTTCGTTTCCAGTGGAACCACTACGGGACCTACCTCGACTGTCCCGTTGCTCCCGTATATGGCCGGCCTCAGTCTCCCCGACTTCAATCAGCGGATTAATGATCCTATTCACCACGATGTCAGTTGGCCTGCTATGCCAACCAAGCTCCCCTTCGACATTCCCAAGTTCGAAGGCCTTGCTAGTGAAGATCCCTCTAACTATATCCGATCTTTCCACATGTGGTGTTCCTCCAATTCCATCACCGATGACTCCATCCGTCTTCGTTTGTTCCAATGCACGCTTACCGGCGAATCTTCTAAATGGTATGTTGATCAAGCCACCTCTTCCCATACCACCTTTGCGACCATTTCCCAAGCCTTTTTATCCTATTTCTAGCTCCCTCTCCGATATGACACTGGTACTGAACTCTTAACTTCTTTCCATCAATCCTCTTCGACCTGCCTTTCTGCTCATGTCCAGGAATGGCGACAACGACAGAGCTTGTGTCGCGCTCCCCCCTTTGAAGATCAGGTTTACATGGACTGGTTCTTTTGCTCTCTCTTACCTCCCATTGGCAAAGATGTCGCATCCCATTTTCCCCAAACCGAAGAAGCCGCCCTCCAAATAGCCTTGAAATATGACCTTATCTATGCTCAATCTGGTTATATTTCTACTGTCCTTCCTGACCTCCCCAAGCTCGGTGGCACTAATACCTCGGGGGCATCTCACTCTGCCGACGGTATCGTTGGAGCCCTGTCACATACCCCTGCCCAACCTCTTCAGGGCTATGGTTTCCCTCCAGGAGGGGCCAGCCGCTCAGGCACTTTCCCCCCTCCCGGTAGCATGTATCCAGGATACGGCATGCCTCCTCCTTTTGCCCACACTCCTGCTTACCTCAATGTTGCCCATCCTACCCCGTATCCGTGCTTACAACCTGGTGTCCCAGCTCCTCCAGCATTTGGACCTCCCACTCCCTTGCCTTCTCCACCCTTGCAACCGCATTTACTACCCCCTCCCGGGCAAGTATTTGCACAGCAGGGGGCATCTAATCCTCTCCCTTCTCAAAGAAAGAGGAAAGGAAATCAATCCGCTTCTGGTAATCGTGGATCCAATCCTTCCAGTATTGACCCTACCACTGCCAACCAGCCACCGGGCTCCCAACCCAAGCCGGACACGCCGCTTCACACTAATAAGCCCTGTTCTTGTTGCGGTGTTTATGGTCATTACACTCATGATTGTCCCTTATTACCACAAATGCGGTAGATGTGGGAGTCCCAGGCCACCGTACAGGGACAACACTCCTCCCCTGCTGTCCCTCTCAATCCAGCTACTTCTCAACCCGCTGTGTTTACTGATCCTTTCCCTCAATAAGGATTCGTGGCCACTCAACCACCTCATGTCCCGATCGCCACTCAACCTTCCCCTTCTGGTTCCTCTGCTTACTAGATTCTCATGATGGCCTCTGACCAACCGCTCACTGTCGACCTTAACCTTCAAACTCGGTCCTGTCAGTATTCCACGCCTCCCGTTCCGTCTGTCTCTGAGTCCCCATCTTCAGGTCCTACAGAGCCTTTATCGACACCCAATGGTCCCTTGCAAATCCCTCTGCCCAAAGCTGAGGTTCATACCAAGACTCCTAAGGGCCCATTATGCCGAAATGCTGCCTCTGGTCGGGCTTCCCATTCGTACAGTATAGTAGATGATCTAGCACAATCTCCTGCTGCCATTTCAACACTAGAACTCCTCCAGTCGTGTCCTTCTAAAAAAAAGGCTCTACTATCTGCCGTGGGTGCTGTATATCCTGTTGATGACCAATTGATTGTCTTCGACGCCCGTCAGTCAAACCATCCCCCTCTTCCTCCTTCTGTTGCTTTCCAAATCCCAGTCAAAATCTGAAATGCCAATGCCACTTGGTGTGTTATTGATGAGGGGGCATCTACCTGCGTGATGTCTGCTTCGATTTGGAAATAACTTGGATCTCCTGAGCTGGCCCCTTCCACAATCACCCTTCATGCGTGGGATGGCCATGCCTTCCAGCCCATCGACCTCTTTTGTAACTGTCCTATCACCCTTGCGGGTAAGACTGTTTGTGTCGACATGGTAGTTATCGACACCCCTTTTGACTACAACATTCTTTTGGGCCGTAGTTACACCTATGCCATGTCTGCCGTCCCATCCGCAGTCCACTGCAAGATGTTTTTCCCTCATAATGAGAAAATTGTCACGATTTACCAGTTGACTTACCATGAACCAAAATCTCAGACCTCCCCTGAGTCCACCATCCCTACTGTCACCACTAAGTCAACTGTTGATTCTTTGACCAGTGTTTCCCCTGGCGTCTATAAAGAATCATCCTTGCTTGGAACCTTTTTAGACCCTCCTCCCATACCCGATCCTAGCATGGTGAATGTTTGCATGATGCAATCTTCTTGGGCTGACCTTGCACAACCCACTTTAGCTAGTAAGCAAACACACCCTCACCCAACTCCCTCAGCTCCTAGCCCTTCACCCCCGCTAGCCAACCTTCTTCCTTCGGAATCTCCTTCCCCAAACATTCCTCACGCACCTCTCTACCCTCCTGGGTCGACCCCGCCCGAGCACAACCCCATTGGTCCCTTTCCTCCTAGCCATTTCCCTGTTGGTCAGATTCTTTTCCTTGCTCCCCCTCCTGGCGCTCATTCCATCCCTATCTTGACCACCCTATCCCTCCCCAACTTGACCTTGGGTATACCCGTCTGGTACCTAGACCCCCCAGCCACTACTCTGCCTGGCCAACCCAAACCTTATCTTGCTTTGACCCCAGTTCAACCGATACCCATGGCTTCTCCCGCTGCACCTGTACCTCAGTCCCCTCATCAAGAACCACCTCCTGTTGCAACCATGTCAGGTGTCATTAGCAAACCTCGCAGGGGGGCATCCAAGGACAAAGCCGCCCCGACAACCTCTACCCCTCCTCTACCTCCAAAGCCTCCCATACAGTGTGCCTTGTGCGATGTTGTCGGACATGCTACCCATACCTGACCTGAATTACCACATCTCAAAACCATGGTCAATGAAACGTTTCCAGAATCCGATATTCCTGAAGTCCATGTCACCATACCCGATTCTCTTCCAAAACCTAAACACTTGCGCACCAATCACCCTTGTTCTTTATGCAATTTCCATGGACATTATACCCATCTTTGCCCCCGCCTTGATGAGTATCGCACTTCTTTGGCCGCATACCGCCAATTCGAAGCCGCGCTCGCCCGTCATCCTTCTTCCCTAACACCAGACCACCTGTCTACCCCGATTACCATTTCTCATTCCGATACTGAAATGACCGAACCTTCAGCCACTATTTCCTACCTTTCCTCATCCCCGCGTTCCCTGGCAACCGACCCCTTAGTGCCTTCCCCCAACATTTCGCCTACCCACTCGTCTGTTCGCTCCTATGTCACCCCTCATGCTGACACACATGTGAGCCTTCCCCCTCAAAATCAGGTGTCTCATATTTCTACCTCCTCAGATCCTCCTATTCCACCCACTCTTCCCATCTTTCAGACCGATGAAGACATCAGGGAGGCCATGAACGAACTTGATTTTCCATGGGACAATATGCACCATTGTGCATACTTCCTACCACACCAATCCCATGACCAACATGCCCTCGAATCTAAAGACTTCATTCCCGATAAAGTTGATCGGTTCAAAAACCCCATCCCTGCACTTGACGCTTTCGAAGAAGGCAATATGGCAAATATCTCTCCTACCATCAAAACAGACATTTCTGTCAAACCAGGTATTGAAGAACATATCATCATGGGCGCCCAACGCACTTCGGAAGAAATTGAAGCCTACACCAAACTCTTCAAAGAATTTCATGATATTTTCACCTGGTCCTACTCAGAAATGCCCGGACTCAATCCTGCCATTGTCGAACATCACATCGACACATGGCCTGATGCATTCCAGTCTGTCAAAAGTTGAGACCCATTCATCCTTCTAGACGTGAAGCCATCAAAGTTGAAATTGATAAGCTCCGGCAGGCTGGTTTCATTTACCCCATCGAATACACCACTTGGGTGTCTAACTCTGTTCCCGTCCTTAAAAAACAAGGCACCATTTGTGTTTGCACCGACTTTCGCGATCTGAACAAAGCTTGTCCCAAAGACAACTTCCCCACACCATTTATTGACCAAATCATCGATGAGTGTGCGGAGCACGAGATTCTATCCTTTATGGATGGCTTCTCTGGATACAACCAAATCGTTATCCGTCGTGCTGATCAACTTAAAACCGTGTTCATTAGTCCGTGGGGCACTTTCGCCTACCGAGTCATGCCATTTGGCCTTAAAAACGCTGGTGCCACCTTTCAACAAGCCATGTCTTATTGTTTCCATGACTTAGCTCATATTATCCTTGCCTATTTAGACGACCTGACTGCGCATTCTAAACATCGGGCGCAACACCTTCATGACCTGTGTACCATTTTTCTCCGATGTCGTAAGTATAACATTCGTCTTAACCCATTGAAATGTGTCTTCTGTGTTCCCGCCGGTCATCTCCTCGGCTTCATCGTGTCTAAAGATGGGCTAACTCTCGACCCTTTGAAGGTTCAAGCCATTCTTGAACTTCCTATACCTCGTACCTTACGCCAGCTACAAAGTCTCCAAGGCAAAGCTAATTTTCTTTGCCGATTCGTTCTTGACTACACCACTACTGCACATGGCTTCCTCAGACTTCTTCGCTCTCACATTCCTTTTGTCTGGGATACATACGCTCAAGAGTCTTTTGATGCCCTCAAGCATGCTCTCACATCCGCTCCCTTGATCCGTCCCCCTGACTTTGACCGAGATTTCATCCTATACATCTCCGCTTCCACCTATTCGGTTGCTGATGTCCTTATCCAGGAGGATGATAAAGGTATCGAGCATGTGATCTATTATGTTAGTAAGAACCTTGCCGGTCCACCTGTATCCTACTCGCATGAAGAAAAATTAGCACTAGCTATCGTGTTCTCGGTCCAAAAACTGCGTCATTATATCCTCATGCGTTCCACCAAGGTTGTGACTGATTCCAACCCCATGGCTTTCCTATTGAGTCGCCGCATCCTCAATGGGAAGTACGCTTGTTGGGTCGTTATCCTCCAAGAATTCGACCTTGAATTTGTCACCCCAAAAAGTAAGAAAGGTTTAGTCCTTGCTGAACTCATTCCTGATTTGCCTACCAGGACGCAAGATACTCCAATTAATGATGCTCTTCCCGATAAACATTTATTTGCCATCACCACCGACGACCCTTGGTACGGTGACATCCTTACTTGCGAACCCAAAGGTTCACCCTTCATCTTGATCGTGATGCTCAACGGCGTATCCGACACCAAGCCTCTCGCTACCTTGTAATTGGTGATGACATTTATCGTCGTGGAGTAGACACTGTCCTTCTTCGTTGCCTCACACACGTTGAAGCTGAGAAAGTCCTCAATGCCTGTCATAGCAGCGCTTGTGGTGGCCACCTCTCCGACCTCGCCACCACACAAAAAATCATACGTGCTGGATATTTTTGGCCTTCTCTCTTCAGTGATTGCATTGAAGCAGTCAAACACTATTCCAATTGCCAACATTTCGCCCCCAAGGCACGAGCTCCTCCCGCTCCTCTCCATCCCGTCGTCCCTGCTGGTCCTTTTTGTAAATGGGCCATCGACTTTATGGAATGTCGACCTCCCTTCGCTGGTAACCACAAATATATCATAGTGGCGGTTGATTATTTCACTAAATGGGCCGAAGCTATGCCAACATTCAACAATACGGCAGCCACTGCAACCCTCTTTTTCTTTAATCATGTCATTGCTCGATTCGGCGTTCCAAAACAGTTAGTCTCGGACCATGGCCGACATTTCGAAGATCATATTTGGCATGAGCTATCCTCCCTATTAGGTTTTGAGCACCAATATTCATCTTCCTATTACCCCCAAGGTAATGGCCAAGTTGAAGCGGTCAACAAAATTCTTAAGACCATGCTTCAACGCACTGTGAATAAGCACAAAACCAATTGGCATCTCATGCTCTTCCCTACTTTGTGTGCTTATCGTACTTCTTTTAAACCACCACCGGTTTCACTCCTTTCCACCTTGTCTTTGGCGAGGAGGCAGTCTTACCAATTGAGTGTGAAATCCCTTCCCTTCACTTGGTCGTCAAACTTCTCCTTGATACCCAACCTATAGAACAACGACTTATCATGCTCGAGCGCGCCTCTGAAGACCGTCGTCTTGCATTACAAACTCTTGAAGCGACCAAAAAGCGCACCAAAGCTCAGTATGACCAAAAATTCCACCCTCGTATCTTTCATGAGGGTGACCTTGTTCTAGTATATGACCAGGCCCACGATACCCTCGGTCATGGGAAATTCGACTCATTATGGCTAGGTTCTTACATTATAAGTAAAGACCTTGGTAAGGGGGCATATCTTTTAGAGGACTTTGAAGGCCACATCCTTCCTAATCCTCACAATGCACTCTATCTTAAGAGATATTACCCTTAGCATTTTCCATTCGAAATGCGTGTTATTTTCTTCTAGATAGCTAACATCTGTTTGTTTTGCATTTTGCTACTTCACCAGGACACCTGTTGTCCACGAAGCCTTACTGTACTTTCCCTCAAAATCGGATTTTCTCACTTACAACACATGTCATTGGGGGTACCACCTTGCCTCTATACTCATTCCTGTTTGTGTCAATTTCTGTCATGAGATACCATTTTGTACTCATGTTTTTATGATCCCCTTTGGATCATTCCCCATCCCATTATCATCATTAATGTCTGTCTGTTTTTCGCTCTACTATTTCCCCTCGTGCCTTAGTTGGGGTTCCCTTATTGCCTCACTTATGGCGAACCTACTTCTGTTGACATCAGTTCATTTACTCCAGAAGCCAGGTTTGGGGGGCAGTGTACCTTGGTTCGAGCTCTTTTTAGCATGATCGTGATCTATACACTTGATGGTCCAGTGATGTAGCAACAGCTATTGGTGATTCCCGGGCGTGTGTGAGATGTTTCAACCCTCATGAGGGGGTGGCCCTGCAGGTAGCCCCCCACATGCCCGGATGACTTCTTCATTTCCGCCCTTGATGCAGCTCCTCTCATTTGATGATATCGACCTCAACTGCTTGCAGCACCTCTTCGATTTGCATGTATCAGTCAGATTTTGCGAACCCTTCCCCGAGTGTAGGGGGAATTTGGGTGTAGTGTATCTCATGTACTAAAATATTCTTGTATAAGTCTTGACGGTTCTTCCAGGCATCGCATATACGTGGGATGCCTCATTTTATTTATCTGGCTCATGTTTAGGCCAACACATGCTTCCTTATTGCGTTCCGTGGTTTTCCGGGTGCCTTATTCTTTGTACTCTTGTCTTGGCGGGCATAGGTATGCCTCCCCCGCCGCCTTTCACACTGGTACCACTTCGTCAACTAGAGGCTTGTTGCACCTGTAAGTCTCGTCTCCTCAGGGTCTAGTCCGTTAGCACATTAGACTACCTTCCATTTCTCTCTCTCACTTCCCTCTTGATGCCTAGTGATTGAGTTCTTACAACGTACTTCGGTCATACGATTTGCTCCTAACACTCGTACGTTGGGGGGCAATCTGTTACACCATTTTTTGGTCATCTAACCTATTATCATTAGATGAACTCAAGTACACCATGTAAGACCAATTTTACCCTAAGTAAAATTGCTTTCACCATGTGAAATAACATTTGTCTATATTTCCTGGTCATATTTAACCCAAAACAAGAAAATTAATTAAATAAATCATTATTTATTTAATTATTTCCTAGGAATAAGTTATTTAAATTATTATTTAAATAATATTCCTAGTTAAATTTGACTAAATCATTTTTAAATAATTAAATAAATCATTATTTATTTAATTATATTCCCACCATCTCCCTAAAATAATAAATAAATCATTTATTTATTTATTGTTTATAAATAAAGGAATTGACCCAAGTTAAAAGACCTTTTCCCTCCAACAAATATAATAAAATATTCCTAAAGGGTGGTTTTAGAATTTGATTAATAATATTTTATTCATGCACCAAGTTCTAGGTAACCCTAATAATTTGTTATAAATAGGACGGTTTTCTCGATTCATTAGCCACCTTCATTGCATTAGATCACACTAGATCTACTCTTGGTCACCATTTTCTATTTTTGCCTTGTGAGCTCCCATTGAGTTCCATGTTTGTTAGGGTTTTCTACCACAATAAGAGAGAGGAATTTTAGATCTGAAACACTGAGGACTTTCAAGAACCCATCCCATTGAGGAGAACCGGAAAACACCTTTCTTGTTTTCCTCTCAGGTGCCCCATTCTTTAATATAATACAAAACATTCTTTTAAACACATTGTTCTTGTCTTGTCTATTGGATGCATGGAGCCATCTTATATTTTATCAGCGTAATGTCTTTCGTGCTTAGATCTGAATTTGTGCAGTAGACTTAAAAGATATTTTGCAGCCATGATCGATGTTAGGGCTATTTGTTATGCATAGCTAAAGTGATCTTTTTCGACGAAAGATTAATACTAACACTCTGCTTGTCACCCCTTCTCCTTTTTCCAACTCTTGCTGAACCTTTCTTGCCTCTCTCTGTTGCCTTGCCAATTGCTTTTGATGTTCCTTATCTTCCCTTGCTTTTTGTCTTTCCAACCTTTCCTTTGCTCGAGCTTCTGCTGTTGAAATCCTTGCAACCCTCTTTTCATTGGCTAACTCCTTCTTTCTCTTTTTAGCTTCCTGAATTTCATTCTTTTTACGTTCAAACTCGAACATTAAATTCATATAATCTTCAGATGTGAGCAATTGTGAACTCCTCCCTAAACGAAGATAATCTGAGGTTGAGTTCCTTGATGAGGCCTTCACTCTCTCTACTGGTAGCTTTAGGAATGAACCAAGTAATCTCTGCTTTTCCAGACCCGACTGCTGGATTTCATCTTCTGGGACAATTGATTGGCCCCCATTGTTGTCTTCTTCAGGTACTTCAAGCTGAATAGGCTCCTCTTCTAGTGATCCATTGTCCACAAAATAATGAACAAGTTTGGTATTCAACCCTGATGGTTGTGAAGGCATGTCCATGCTTTCATCCTCATTGGTGGTAGATACATTATTTCCAGTGATATTCATCACGGCCTCTGCTAACCATGATGGTGCACTTACTTGGGTTGGCATGGTCAATTGCTCATTGTCAGCTGCATCAGTGGGTGTCACAACCTCATTGATATTGTTAGTTGGTTCATCACTAAACTGTGTCTCACTGACATGCTCAACATCATCACCACCACAGAACAACCCTTCAGAAAGGGACATTATACCTTCAGCAACAGCTACATCTTCTTGGGCACCAACATGCTCTTCTAAGTTCTCTGCTTCTTGACCTTCCACTTCAAATGCTTGGCTACATGTTGTATCATGCATAAGAGCATCAAAATTGAATGGCCATATACCGGTCCTCCTAAATCCAGCCTTGATATTAGAAGGTGTGAGAGCCCTTTTAAATGCTTTACTTGCAAGCTCAGCTAGCTCAAACCTCTTTAATTCCACCCCTGGATTCTTTGCCATCCATGAAGCTCGCTCGACCCTGAAATAGTTCTTGAAAGGCCCAAACACGCTCACATCAAGGGGCTGCAATCTGTGAGTAGTATGAGCCGACAATGTTAACATGTCAATGCCCAACTTATTGGCCTCCTTGATTGTTTGCACAGCCATGTGGCTTCCATGGCCATCTAAAATCATCAAGTGCCTGTTTTCAGGTGAGACACCACCCGGTACAGAAGCAGCAGGCAAAGCCAATTTAGGAATAGTTCCTTTGTCATCCATGCATGTGGATGTGCAGCCATGCATGCCCCTGGTTCACAATTCTGTATATAATTTTTTAGTTGAGTTTTACCTTTAAATAGATAAAATCCTGGTATTGATGAACCAATTGCATTAACACAGGCAAGAATTGTGATCCACTCCTTGCTCTTAGGCAATATCTTAGGCACATTTCTACTCTCTCTTTTGGCAATTACCCGCATACCACAATTTCTTCCTGCCTGTAAGCTTGTTTCATCACAGTTCCATATATGGTCTGGGGCATATGAGTGCTGGTCATATGCAGCAGAAAGAGTGTTATAGAACTTGGAAACAATTGCAGGTCGTAGATTTAAAGCCTGGTCTCTTTCAAGGCCCTCCGCTGTATGTAACACAAGGTCTGGATGCCTCTTTTTAAACCCACTCCACCATGAATTACCAGGAAAACCATCTTAAAGGGGTTTGGCCTCCCTTGACAGATTTGAGCTACAGTGGATTTAAGTTGTATAAGCTCTAACCGATGTCCCAATTGGGCCATCTCCTTACACCACTCGACCACCTCATCCTCCTCCTCTTCAGTCATAACTGTAACAGGCCCTCTACGCTTTGTATTAGTCAACCCATTTATCCAATAATGTATGTTAGAGGCAGCAATACCATGTTTTTTCGCAGATGCATGGATTGAATATCCTTTAAACTCGATGTCATCAATTGCAGCGAGCATGTCTTGCTTCATCCAGCCTCTGATTGCACTGATTTTCTTTGTTGAAATTGCACCTTGTATTGTGGTCGAAGGTGGCTTTGTGGCTAATGGTGGGCTGGGATGATCTGCAACCACATGGTCATTTTCAACTACATTACTGGGAGCAATGGGAGCATTGACATCCTCATCTGATGAACTGCTCCGCAGTTGGGCCCCCCTTCTCCCTCGCCTCCTGTTCCTTATCCGATCTGCAACAAAAACTCTTAGCATGGCTACAACCTGCAATTTCCAACATCGTTAAGAAACTTGATTAGTATTACAACACAACTGTATAGAGTAAACTATAATTATGTATGAATTCCAAAATTTCTGCTAATAACATGAAATCTTCAGTTGTTTGTTGTGAATTAATTGGCATTGAAGTATTATTTGTCAATTATGTATTACTTGTAATATCAACATGAGAAAGATATGTGATACCTACATGGCTGTTAGCTACATGGACTTGTCTAAAATCAGTAAGTGCCTATTTTAAAATGGACTTATCTTTGGACATGGACTGTGTGTTAGAACTATTTTTATTGAAAGATTTTACTCAATATAAAGTCAATATCCAAATCTGCTTAATAAGCACAACAAAAGGAGGAGGCAACTACATTTATATTGTAGGCAATTAGAAATGTATGTTTGTTGTGAATTAATTGACATTGAAGTATTACTTGTCAATTATGTATTACTTGTAATATCAACACGAGAAAGATATGTGATACCTACATGGCTATTAGCTACATGGACTTGTCTAAAATCAGTAAGTGCCTGTTTTAAAATGGACTTATCTTTGGACATGGACTGTGTGTAGGCGTTCAAGGTTTATGAATCCTTTGTTTTTCTTAGGAAAACCCTCTGCCCGATAGGCACTGTTCCTATGTAGTTATTAGGTTGTTGTTCTTATAAATTTTGAAGGGTACTGTTCCTATGTAGTTAGTAGGTTGTTGTTCCTATGTAGTTAGCTGGCACTGTTCCTATGTAGTTAGTAGGTTGCTGTTCTTATAAATTTTGAAAGATTTTACTCAATATAAAGTCAATATCCAAATCTAGTTAATAAGCACAACAAAAGGAGGAGGAAACTACATTTATATTGTAGGAAACTAGAAATAGCTACATGGACTTGTAATGGCCTGAACACTGTTAGCTACATGGACTTGTAATAGCCTGAACGTTGTTAGCTACATTGACTTGTAATAGCCTGAACACTGACCACGACATTTTCTCCACAGAAATTGATGTACTGTTCTTAGGGGACTGTGTGTTGGAACAATTTCTTGAAAGATTTTACTCAAAACTGGACTTAAAGGTTTAGAAAAATTCCATCTTGAAATTTGCAGTAGCTAATTAGTAAGCTAGTTTGAACACTCATAGCTTCTTTAATCTACGTGATTTTCTTATAAACATAACTCTCATTACTTACAAACTTAACATAGTTTCTCAACTAAAATAATGATAAAGTACTCAATATCTTGAATAACATTATTCAAAAACAACGAAATCCATGTATGTCTCCAACAACGCTCCAGCAACTGATGAAGAGAGTGAATGTAACACTGTGCACACACTCTGTCTGGAATGTAACACTGAGCACACTTTGTCTGTATGTCTGGAACACTGTCTGAAAAGGATTGTATGTCTGCAAAATGGAAACTTACTGTCTGAAAACTCACTTTCTGAAAACTGTATGTCTGCAAAATGAATGGAACACTGTCTGAAAACTTTGAATGTATGTCAGCAGTAGCTTAAGAGTATAATGAATGCCTCAAATGCAGTAAGAGTTGATTTTTTATAGTTTTATGATCTAGAATTTAATTGGTAGGGAAGATTGGCATGGATTGCCATCTCCCAAATTTAATTATGTGTTGTGGATTGATTTGTACATGATCCAATGGTTGAAAATATTTCATGGTTGATCCTTGTGCTTTCCTGAATTTAAATGCTTTCCTGAATTTAATTCCTGTAATTCCAGCGCTGTTGTGTTTAATTCTTGAAATGAAAGGTTGGGTGAACTATTTCTTGAATTGAATGGTGTCATTTAATGTCTTCAATAGGCTGAATGGTTAAACAAACATGTACATATGGCTGATAGACATTTCACCTATTTTTGTGCATGTGTGACCCAGTCCTTGTGCAGGTGTTACCTAGTCCTTGTCCAGGTGTTACTCAACAATGAGATCTATTGCCCCAATGAAAAATCAGTGGGTGATTGTTTGATGGGATAACTGTGCTTTTGGATGGAAAGCATTGTAATTTTTTGTAGTGCATTTTGCCTTAGTTGGTAATTTAGAACTGGAGGTACTTGAGACAATAGGTCTTGTCAACTTCTAATGTTAAGACTTGGTGTATGACAGTGGTTGGTCTAGTAAAAAACTGGGCCCATTTTAGACATATTTATATACATTATATAGCTTATTATCAAATATTTATATGCATATTTTAGTGAGTTTGTAATTTATGTTTAATGGATATGTGGGATCAGTACTATAATTACTACTGGTCCTTGCACAACAATAGAAGCCTCTCCCCTAGAAAAATATATCCTTAAAATTTCACTCTTACTTCATTCTAAATACATCCTTGATATTTCACTCTGATTTCATTTTATCGAAATATTTGTTATACGAAGATTCCGTACTCTTAATCAATATTCAATACTCATTCCTCCCCGACCTGGACTTCAATTTGATATATACCAAGGTGCAAGTCTCTGATATCCCGTGGAGCCTTTCAGCAGGGTATTTATCAAGTTCTTGTATGTAGTGTCATAAACTTAGCTTTATGAGGGGCGGAACTTAAAGCTGAGTGTACTGATGATGTGTAAGAGTTTGAAGCCTCAGCTGCTTCCATGGATCCCTTTTATAACCCTGTATTCTCATGCTTTTTGTCTTCACTTTGGGAGAGTCAAAAGACTTAATTTTATCCCTGAAGATTCTCAGAACGAACAAAATTCCCACCCGGATTGTTACAAAATGGCTTTTAATCCTAGAGTTTGAAGCTTCCGTTGCTTCCATGGATCCCTTTTTAACCCTGTATTCTCATACTTTTTGTCTTCACTTTGGGAGAGTCAAAAGACTCAATTTTATCCCTGAAGATTCTCAGAACGAACAGAATTCCCACCCGGATTGTTACAAAATGGGTTTTAATCCTAATAAATGAGAACAATGCGTCAGCGATTCATGCAGATAGCAACAGGGTTAACATAAACCAGTTTGGGCCATGCTTGATGTGTGGACCCTTGGCAGTGCTTTCTGACAAGGTGAGATACAAATGTTGAAAGAAGGGTCTCCCTGGGTACCTAAAAGCCATGGTAAGAGTGAAAAGGACTGACAGAATGTGAGCTATCTCACTTGAGGTTTGAATTTTGGCAAACTTCAAAAGATGTTGAGGTTCGACGAATCTTAACGAATTTCATAGTTATTGACTAAGATCATTGAACCTAATAGTCATTGACCAGGTCCATAGATCAAAATTCATAACTTTATGTTACAACTCAAGCTTGTAATTTATTTTGCAGTTTCTATGTCCGTAATAGCATTTTTTATATTTATTGATGTTGATTTCGTACTATTTTATCCTATAATTGATTTTAGATTATTTTATATATAAATATATACACAAACCTAATAACGAACCTCATCAAAAAATTCAAAATCAATTTAAACCTAATCATTGTCGACCCCAAACTCAAACTCAAACCATGTAACAATGACTGTGAACACCAGAAGGCCTACTTTGACATAATGGACTCTTACACACTTACTGTGAACATTGTTTATAACAGGATAGAATACCAAGCATTTTTGCCATTCGATCCCACCCTAAGAGTAAGAAAGGATACTATTTAACACTCATAGAGCAGCCCTATTAAGAACCAAGGATGGACAACAGATACACAGCAATCTGAACTCCTTGAATAAAACAGAGAGATGAGGGTGGATTGATTGTTGCCTCGGTGCTGTTCGAAGAAATTCTTTAATACCATTTCGCAGGTGTAACTAGGATGAATTAGAACTGTTTATTCCTACAGTGATCCATAAAATTGAGATCTATCTTCAGAAAACTCTAGCTAAACAAGTAATAGTTATCCACAAAATTGAAACTTCAGTAACTGTAGCAGTTGATTAATGTATTTTCACTGTGCAACGCCCAAGGTCGTCAAAACTAGAATTGTGAGCCAGTAAACTGTGACGATTGACAATTTGTAACGGCTTCCAATGCAGCATAAAATATCGTCTAAAAGCTCTAATTGGAGATTAAGAACCCTCAAATCGAATATGCAGGAGCATTGGATCAGAAAATTAAGAAGGTAAATGAAATAGGTGAAGGTAAAAATCAAGATACCGAATTATTGGATGAGAATGAACATATGCCCTACAAAAAGTAGTAATCCTTTGTGAACAGAAGAGTCTTAATGTAAGTGCCCGAATTGTTTACATCGATTATTTTTTTACAACAGTATGAAAACTTATCGTTACTTGTTGGTAATATCCTGTTGATAGTCATCTTGATGGTCACCAAGATTGTGGGGAACTTGGTTGCCACACCCGGAACTTGGTCGATAGCAACCTTTTGGTGGTCAATGAGATGGTTACCAAAAAAACTTACAATTATTTGTTGGCAATTACTTGTTGATGGTCAGCCAGATGGTTACCAAGATTGTGTGAAATTTGGTTGATGGCAACTTGTTAGTGGTCAGTGATATGGCTACCAAGACTATGTGAGATTTGGAAGAGATTGGACATTTTTTGGGATAGAATAATTCTCACACTTGGCTCGTACTCTCAACCCTGTTTATTAGATTTGAATTTAAAACACTAAACAACACACAAAGCAGCTTTTAACCTCTTTCATGAAATTTGAACCTAAAATCTGATAAGAACTAAATTCCATACAAACCAAGTGATTTGTAACTCATAAGCATATATACATTTTATCTATTACAATCCCACACAAACCAATTCTCAACCTCTCTCATGAAATTTAAACTTAAAATTTGATAAAAACTAAACCCCACACAAGCCAACTGATCTGTACCTCCTAGGCATATATACACCTTATCTATTACAATCCCACACAAACCAACTCTCAACCTCTCCAATGAAATTTCAACCTAAATCATGATAAGAACTAGAGCCCACACAAACCAATTGATATGTACCTCATAGGCATATATACACCTTGTCTATCACAATGCCACACAATCAACTAATCTGTACCTCATAGGCACGATCCCACACAAACCAGCTCTCAACCTCTCCAATAAATTATGATAAGAACTAAACCCCAAGCCAACTAATATGTACCTCATAAGAATATATACACCTTATCTATCACAACCCTACACAAATTAACTAATTTGTACCTCATAGACACAATCTCACACAAACCAGCGCTCAACCTCTCCAATAAAAATTGAATCTAAATTATGATAAGAACTAAATCCCGCACAAACCAATTGATCTGTACCTCATAGACATATATACATCTTATCTGTCATAATCCCACACAAATCAACTGATCTGTAACTCATAAACACATATACACCTTATCTATCAGAATCCCTACCCTATTTTATCAACCAACCATGTATCATTCACAACAGAGCCAAAGCCCCTTAATGTTACTGCCCAAAAAATCAAATTATCTATGTTCATGAAATGATGAATATCATGCATTGATAAAATTTGAATGGTCGGCCATAAGTGACTATCCATTTAAGCTCGTTGCGTTGGAGCTGGTAACATGATAGAATAGACTTGCAGGATAACCTCCATAAAATTCCTAATATATTAGCAAAACATAGCTATTCAAATAAATTGCAGAGTCTCGATGAAAATTTATGACAAATTTGTACTGCATGATAACCTCCATAAACTTCTTAATATATTAGCAAAACATAGCTATTCAAATAAATTGCAGAGACTCGATGAAAATTTATGACAAATTTGTAAAAAGCCTTAGGAACCACCGCGGTCCATAACTTAACCAAAAAAAAATGCAAAAAATTTGGAGTTTCAACATTGATAGAGCAGTGAAGTCTCTGAAATGATCCTACTTTCCAATGTAACAGAACAGAGAACTACTTCAATCCCAAAAGCATCCCTCTTACCTTGTTTGTGGTCTCGTCTTTCAACATGATGTGTCGCTCTTTCAGAAGTTGCCGTGTGGTTTCTTCTAGCTCTTCACTCGCTCTCAAGACGGAGAAGAACACTCGATCTGTGGGTAACCCAGCGATTTCTGCTATTGATTTTTTAAGTTGTTCTACTTTCTCCACGTTGTACTCAGCCCATACGGGAGAACTCCTTGAGCCATTCAGGACAGAATCCACCCTGTTAATAACAAGAATTACATTATCGCACATTCGGGAACGAGCAATCATAGGAAATACCTGCGCTGGTCGAGAAGTATCTCCCCCAAAATTAAGCACAACCATGCACAAGTCTGCCACATTCTCATATTCTTCCCATATTTTGGATAGATGTGCCCTGTTTCCACCCCCATCGGTGCCAGGAAAATCAACCACAAATATATCATCTCTGAACTTGTAAGGAGTGGCTGCCGTTGTGTGGATAGTGAATCCTACACCTCCAACATCTTCACCTAAAATTGAATTGATAAGTGTAGTCTTACCAGCATTTTCTGGACCTATAAAGGTCACAAATCTCAACCTTTCCAACGAATTGCGTGCTTTTATTATTTCAAACATCTTGCATGCTCTTTCCTCTATGTCTGCTTGAAGCTCCTCTGGTAGAGATTGCCTGCGCTTCACCGACTGTTCTTCGCTTAGATTGTAAAGCTTTTTCTCGTAATAAAAAATATCCGTCTGGTCATCCTGTAACTCAGTGCCACTGAGAAGACAATAAATAGTCCTCACAATATCCTTGTAGTTTAGTATTCTGATACTTCCTTCAGAAATAGAGAAGTAGCTCCCATGGCAAAACTTTGAGATGCATGCATAACAAGGGATCACAGAAATTAACTCTGGGTGAGAAGAAAGGGAGGTAGAAAGATATAGACCGTATTTTATGCCTAAACCCTGTCCATTTTGAAAGGGAATTTCCAGAGGCCTAGTAAAGAAAGATTTCATAATGTGGAAATGTTTTCTCTTTGTTCCTGGTATCGAATGGGAAAGATTATCCAGAGGGCCAGGAAATCTCCTTGCCAGAGTTTCAAAAGCCTCCCTATACAGATCACATCTTTGCAGAACCTCCGACTACTGCATTAACAACAACCTCCCCTTGCCTCGGGCCAAAGAAGATGCAACGTAGCCATCCTTCCACGAGTTTTCAACATGGAGATACGTAATTGCAGAGCCGAAACAGGTCCTTAATTTTACAGAAGGAATTGTTTGCTCAACAGTTTCATCATTCTTCCAGCTAAATATCGCTTCTGCTTCGATTTTAGTTAAAATTCCTTTGAAAAGGACGCTACTTTCACTTGCATCTTCAACTATCCACTCATATCCTACATTTGGCTCTACAATTGGTTTCACATGGCAATCGTGGTACAAATGACTTTCTCTGATGGTTATGACTCCATACCTTGTTTCGTGGTCATAAACACTCAAAGTGCAGCCCTGTATACAAGGAGTAGGCGCTACAACCATGTCAGGCTTGCTCAAAAATCTTCCTCTCTGTGCATCAAAAGCGAACTTTTTAACATAGGATTCAATTCTGGAGCATTGCAATGCTTGATTACTGAAACCATGACGAGGTAGCCACTGTTCAATAATTGGCAAAAATCTATCAAAGTATATACGAACAAATTCTGGAATTATATTTAGCAAGATCAATACGCTACCTCTGACCCATTGTTGAATAAGTGACATAAATCTGTCAAACTGTATGCGAACATATTCTGGAATTAAATTTAGTAAAATCGATTTTCTACCTCTCAGATTTGATCCCCTTCCACTGCAATCCACCCTAACTGATACATAGCAAGGCATATTTGACCGACTTTTCCTGCGCAACTTCTTTAGAATACTCTGTACATCATTAAGCTCAATAGAACTCGCAATTTCTGTTCCTTCATCCGAATTCGCTGAGATCAATCTTTGCAAGCAAGAAAGCGCACTCTGCAGCCTGGTTCTTCCTATGGACTCCGGAATACAAGTCATGCTTATACCATTAAGCATCGAAGGCACAGGATCAGTACAATTCACAAATGTGAACATTCTCCTACCCAGTTCCATTGTTTTGTGACAAAACCTCTGGGCAGCACTGTCACAGAAATAAGGGGAGCCAAACCCAATAGAAATGTGTTTTCTGTTCTCTTCCCGAGTTTCTAAAATGTAGAAGATGATAAACAAATGGGCTAATGCCCCAGCCAAACCATGACCTGAAAATATTATTGTAATATCCCCTTTCTTGATCCCGTCAAAGTGGATAGAATTGACCCATGGTATTAACCCATGGTATTGACCCATGGCATTTCTTGATGGTATTTTCCCATGGTATTGACCCGTGGTATCTTTTGTTGGTATTGACCCATCAAGCCTATAAAAGGGGAGAGAAGCTAGGCATTTAGGGCATTCTGGATTATTTTATCTTATTATGTTTGGGTTGAGAACCTGGCCTGGCCAGTTCTATTATTGATCCCGGGACGAAAACCCCGTGGTAATATTTATGTGGTGAATCCATTCAGGATTCACAATTGGGCTTCAATTTCTTATGTTTGTGGTAATGTGTGATGTGTTGATTTATTTAAAATTTTGATCCTTGGGATATTACAGCTGTAATATCCCAAATATCAAAATTCTAAATAAATCAACACATCACACAACACAACAAACATAAGAAATTGAGGCCCAATTGTGAATCCTGAATGGATTCACCACATAAATATTACCATGGGGTTTTCGTCCCGAGATCAATAAAAGAACTAGCCAGGCCAGGTTCTCAACCCAAACATAATAAAGTAGATAATCCAGAATGCCCTAAATGCCTAGCTTCTCTCCCCTTTTATAGGCTTGATGGGTCAATACCAACAAAAGATACCACGGGTCAATACCATGGGAAAATACCATCAAGAAATACCATGGGGAAATACCATGGGTTAAAACCACGGGTCAATTCTATCCACTTTGACGGGATCAAGAAAGGGAATATTACAAATCCTCCCGCCCAAAGATTGCTTGTCCTCAAGCGATCCACTTCTATCCATAACAGAAGCATTTGTACATGGATACCAGGATCCCATACAATCTGATGTGCCCTCCATTTTGAATGGTCCTGAATGGATCCTTCAATACCTGGATCCCAAAAAATCCTTTGACCAATCCTTCCCGGAATAGATCTACCTGGATCCCAAACAATCCTTTGGCCAATCATTTCCCCAATGGATTCTCCTGGAGCCCAATGCCACGTAAATCCTGGGACTTGTGGGTTATGGTACCATTTTAACCCTCCATGGTTGTCCGCACCAAAGGGCCCAAGCTGCAATATGCCCTCGGCTGTGAGTATTCTCCAAAGAATCAATCTATCGATAGAATACCAACTCATAATCTCTCGCCAATCCAGACTTGGGGAGGGATGAATATCTGCAAATCTACTATGTTGATGTTGTTCGATGCTCAATTCATGCTTCTCTACTTGGTTACCCAACTTGATGCAGTTGGAGAACTCTTCCCTTCTCCTCCCAATGTATAAAGGTGGGTTGTTGATGTTGCAAGATTTATCTATGTATTCCTGTAGAGGGCTGCTCTGGAACTCCCAATTGTACTCCTCTTGCTGCCTTATGAGGGATTTGAGTCGTTCTTCAACACTAGACAACTTGGTCTTTGATTCGGCACATACCCCTATGAGTTCCTCAATTTTTCTGTTCTCTTGTAAGGCAATGTCTCTGACTGTCCATACTTTCTGCTTCAACAACATAAGATCTGTCTTGAAATGCTTGATCTTTTCTCGAAAGTATTCTACTGGCAATTCTAGTGCCGTACTGACTGTCTCTATATCTGTTTGCACCCGATGCCCAATGACCACATCTTCAACTTGAGCCTTTGACCAATTCTCTAGGAATGGTCCATTTTGCACATTATGTTTCTCATGTTGCTCCTCGTGATCATACTCATCATGCTGGTTCACTATGGCTGGATCCTCACTCAAATCTCCCAAGTCTCCTTCATCTGTGGAGGAAATATGTTCATCCCTTTCAACTATCGAACATAGATGCATTGGTGGAATTTTATCTATACTTGATTGTTCATATTCTTCATGGATATTCCCCTGGGGATCTACGAACTCCATTGTATAGGAATCAACCTCATCAATGGCATTAGGTAGAATTTCCAGATGCACTTCCAGATGTTTGTTGTCCTCCAAGCCTCCCTGAATAATGTCACGATGTTGCTCACCATCCTGAAGATCAATAGACCCATTTACAAAATATTTCCCATGATTTGAAGTAATCTCCTCTTGTTCTATCTTTGTTTCCTTCTTCTTATCACCTGGACAAGAATGGTTAAGAGCCCAAGGTCCCTTGCAGATAAAGCATAGTCCTCTACTCCTCAGTTTATTCTTGCTGCAGATTTTGTTATTGTTGTTAGAAAATTAAATATTACAGAGAAATGAAACACATAAAATATGCGGAAAATACAAGCACACAAAACACATAAAACCAGAGAGACACAGATATATGTGGTTCACCCAGTTTGGGCTACGTCCACCCCGAACAGCCAGTCCTTCCTTTATATTATCCAACAAAAATGAAGAGACAAAACCTACAGCAGATCTGCTGTAATATCCTATGTTCTCTCTCACAGTCTCCCTCTCTGTTTCTCGCTCCGAGAATACACTCATCATACACAGCCGCAATACAATGCCCTCATATATACAAGGGGTTGCCTTCTAGGGCAAAAAACCCTAATCTAAACATAAATTCTACCGTCAGATCATTTTCCTAATGAACGGCCCAGATTGACTAGAAATTACTATAATTTTACAAGGAAAATTTACATCTGTTTTTAGCTTCGGGGCGCTGCCCCCAAAAGCCCCCACCAGGGGGGGGCTCCGAAAAGCGCTGCCCCCCCCCCCCCCCTGGACCCCCCACGGCAGCGATTAAATTTCGGGCGGCGTTGTCGCCCCTTTTAAGGTACAGGGGTCCAATGCTATGATATAAAGTAAACAAGATAATCAGGCTCCACACCCAACAATCTCCCACTTGGAGACTGATTGTAGCAACTCCACCGCTGCTTCATTTGCTAGACAATGACTCCTCTTTGGACCTGGTTGTTCCTCATCTTCATCGTCATCCTTGAAGACCAATTGAAACTGAGCACATTCTCAGTTTCTCCCTGGTTACAACTTTTGTTAGCATATCTGCCGGATTCTGGCTAGTGTGTATCTTTTCCAGCTTCAACTCTCCATCTTCCAATACTGACCGTATGAAATGGTACTTGAGATGTATGTGTTTAATCCTGGAATGAAATGCTGAGTTCTTTGCAAGATGAATAGCACTTTGGCTATCACTGTATAGTGTGCCCATATCATGCTTCTTACCCAATTCATCCATAAACCTTGGTAACCAAATCATTTCTTTACTAGCCTCACCTTAGCGGCTTAACATACAAACCTGTTGTTGGTCTATGCCTTTGGATTTTGAAAACCTGTTGACAATTCACGCCCTCTGATAATACATATCTGTAGTGCTCCTCCTTTTATCTCTGTCACCTCCCATATCTACATCAACATATCCCTGTAGAGAAATGTTTGAACCACCAAAGCATAATGCTTGATTTGTGGTACCTCTCAAATATCTGAGAATCCATTTTACTGCCATCCAATGTTCTTTTCCTGGATTGTTCATATACCTTCTTACAACTCCCACTGCATGTGCAATATCAGGCCTTGTGCAGACCATTGCATACATTAAGCTTCCAACTGCTGATGCATATGGAACTTTAGACATATAATCCATGTCTTCTTGGGTCTTTGGGCACATCTCATTACTAAGTTTGAAATGGCTAGCAAAAGGTGTACTAACTGGTTTTGCATTGTGCATATTAAATCTTTTCAACACCTTTTCTATGTACTCATTCTGAGACAGTGTTAATTTACGATTTTTCCTGTCTCTAGTTATCCTCATACCAAGGATTTGTTTTGTAGCTCCCAAATCCTTCATTGCAAATGAATTTGCCAATTTTCCTTTGAGCACATTTATTTCCTGCATGTTAGACCCTGCAACAAGCATGTCATCTACATACAATAACAATATAATATAGCTGCCATCATTTTGCCTTTTTAGATAAACACAATGATCAGAGTGACATCTAGTATAACCTTGTTCACACATAAACTTGTCAAATTTTAGATACCACTGCCTTGGAGCCTGTTTTAAGCCATACAAGCTCTTCTTTAACCTGCACACCAATTTTTCTTTCCCTTTTACCTCATATCCTTCTGGTTGCTGCATGTATATCTCTTCCTCCAAATCTCCATGGAGAAATGCTGTCTTTACATCTAACTGTTCAAGATGTAAATCTTCCGTTGCTACAAGACTTAAAATAGTTCTGATTGAATTCATTTTAACAACAGGAGAAAATATTTCATCAAAATAAATACCTTTCTTCTGTGCAAACCCCTTCACCACAAGTCTAGCTTTGTACCTCTGTTTTCCTCCATCTTCTTCCTTCAGCCTGTAAACCCATTTATTCTGCAATGCAATTTTACCTGCAGGCAACTTGACTAAATCCCAAGTCTGGTTATGCATTAAGGAGTCCATCTCTTCTTCCATGGCTAGCTTCCACTTCTTCCTGCTTTCAACCTGCATTGCTTCTTCATAACATTCAGGTTCACCAGAATCAGTCAACAATAAATAATACAATGAAGGAGAGTAGATCTTCTAACACCACTTTCAGGTGTTTGAGGTGCCTATTGCTGTTCTGGTAGTTGTTGTTGCTGTGGTTGTTGATTATTATTATTTTCAGGCACCTTTACTTTTTCAGTTATCTCATCAAGAACCGTGTATTCCTTGCTTTCTTTTTCCTGTTTCTTTTCCTGCAGCTGATTCTTATACAAGACCTTTTCATTGAATATTACATCTCTGCTTCTAATGATTTTGTGATTTTCATAATCATATAAGCGATAACCAAAATCATTAGCACCATATCCAATAAAGGTACATTTCTTTGATTTTTCCTCAAGCTTTGTTCTGTTTTCTTTATTAATATGGACAAAGGCCTCACAACCAAAAGGCTTTAACAAAGAGTAGTTTACCTTTTTACCTGTCCATGCTTCCTCTGGAATACCACCATCCAAGGAACTTGAAGGCCCTCTGTTTATTAGATAAACAGCAGTATCTACAGCATCTGCCCAAAATTTTAAAGGCAATCCCGCATGCAATCTCATGCACCTTGCATGCTCCATGATTGTTCTGTTCATCCTTTCTGACACACCATTTTCTTGTGGTGTTCTTGGAACTGTCTTCTCTCTAATAATTCCATGCTCTGAACAGTACCTATCAAACTCTTTGCTGCAATATTCACCTCCATTGTCTGATCTGAGACACTTCAACTTCTTTCCTGTCTCAATCTCAACCAAAGCTTTCCATTTCTTGAAAGTATCAAATACATCAGATTTATTCTGAATACAATAAATCCATGCTTTTCTAGTTGCATCATCAATAAAAGTAACATAATAACGAGAGCCACCGAGAGATGATACCTGAGCAGGTCCCCATACATCCGTATGCACAAGCTCCAATTTTTCGCTCTTCTTTTCTTTCCCAACTCTGAGAAATCTGACTCTCTTTTGTTTTCCATAAATGCAATTCTCACAGAAATCCAAATCAACATTCTTCAAACCTGGCAACAAATTTCTTGAGTGGAGAATCTTCATTCCCTTCTCACTCATGTGTCTAAGCCTATGATGCCATAATGCTGCATCTGCTCCTTTGGAAGTTAAAGCATTAACAGAGTTAGAAATACCATTGCATAAATACAATGTACCAACCTTTTCGCCTTTTGCTATTACTAGGGCTCCTTTGGTGACCTTCCAAGTTTTATCTGTGAAAGTTGTCACACAACCTTCACCGCCTAACTGCCCTGTTGAAATCAGATTTTTCTTCAGATCTGGAACATGTCTTACCTCCTTTAGTAGCCATTGGTTTCCATTCTGTTGTTTTACAAGAACTTTACCCATTCCAACAATTTTACAGGGTTTATCATCACCCAAACGAACTTGTCCAAAATCTCCTTGAACATAGTCATGAAAATATTTCTTATCAAGTGTGGCATGGAATGAAGCCCCTGAATCTATAACCCAAGAATCAGTAACATTTTCGAAAGAAAGAATCAAAGCATCTTGTAACACATCACCTGTCACATTTGCTTCATGATTGTTTTCTTGCTGTGTGTCTCCTTCTTTTCCCTTCCGAGATCTACATTCTTTCTTTAGGTGTCCTTTCTTTCCGCAATTCCAACACACTATTCCTGATCTGGACTTGGATCTGCCTTTCCTTGATTTACTGCGATATCCTGAGCTCTTTCCTCTTTCCATTCTTCTTCCCCTAGACTCTACACTCAAATCATTACTTGATGTCTCACCGGAGCTTTTCCGTCATATTTTCTCGCTAAGGATAGCACCAACAACATCATCAAACTTTAAAGTACTAGATCCAGAGACATAGTTACTAATGGCCATTACTAAACCATTCCAACTCTCCGGAAATGAGCACAAGAATAACAAAGAGCTCTAACTTCTATCATCAAAGCTTACCCCTGCTGCAACTTTTAACTGATCGGTAACCGTATTAAATTCATTTAAATGGTCTGCAACAGATCCACCTTCCAATATATTCATATTAAATAGTCGTTTCATAAGAAATACCTTGTTTGAGGCCGAGGGCTTTTCATACAATTTTTCCAACGTCTGCATCAAACCCTCTGTTGTTGTTTCCTTCAAAATATTGAAGGCAACTGACGCCGCAAGACATAATCGTATTGTTCCGAGTGCCTTTCTATCGAGAATGTTCCATTCCACGTCTGTCATGGCCACCGGATTCTTTGTTTTTCCGCTCAATGGTAGGTATAGATCTTTCTGATACAGATAATCTTCCATTTGCATCTTCCACAGCGGGAAGTTTTGGCCGTTAAATTTCTTGACCCTAAACTTACCATCATCCGCCATTGCTCCCACTCGAACCAGGAACCCTTCTTTCCTGTGAGTTTATCAGCCAAATATACCTTTGGCTCTGATACCAGTTGTTAGAAAATTAAATATTACAGAGCAATGCAACACATAAAATATGCGGAAAATACAAGCACACAAAACACATAAAACCAGAGAGACACAGATATACGTGGTTCACCCAGTTTGGGCTACGTCCACCCCGAACAGCCAGCCCTTCCTTTATATTATCCAACAAAATGAAGAGACAAAACCTACAGCAGATCCGCTGTAATATCCTCTGTTCTCTCTCACAGTCTCCCTCTCTGTTTCTCGCTCCGAGAATACACTCATACTACACAGCCGCAATACAATGCCCCCATATATACAAGGGGGTTGCCTTCTAGGGAAAAAAACCCTAATCTAAACATAACTTCTACCGTCAGATCATTTGCCTAATGAACGGCCCAGATTGACTAGAAATTACTATACTTTTACAAGGCAATTTTACATCTGTTTTTAGCTTCGGGGGCGTTGCCCCCGAACCCCCGCTAGGGGGGGGCTCCGAAAAGCACTTCCGCCCCCCCCTGGACCCCCCATGGCAGCGATTAAATTTCGGGCGGTGTTGCCGCCCCTTTTTAAGGTACAGGGGTCCAATGCTGTGATACAAAGTAAACAAGATAATTAGGCTCCACACCCAACAATTGCTTTGATTATCATTTTGGTCTATAGAGATATGGCTACTTAAAGGACCATATAACCTCACTAGTAAATCAAGAATTTTCTGGTTGTTTTTCAAAATTTCTTCAAAACGGTCCATCTTCTCCCATACCCAAACAATAATATATTAATTTTTCATAGGAAGATTTTGTCAATCACGCCTTCAAATATTTTCACAAATTTAACCCACAGACATATAAATGATTTTCCCTTGACTTATATCTCCCAATAAAATAATTTACTGCAAAATAAAAATCAAACTAGGGTGATAAATATCACCGAAGTGAGAAATACTGGCTAGGGTGAAAAATAAATTTCACCGAAGTTCCTTGCGTAAAATTCTCAGGCTGGCAGGATGCATAGCTCTGATACCACTGTAATATCCCAAATATCAAAATTATAAATAAATCAACACATCACACAACACAACAAACATAAGAAATTGAAGCCCAATTGTGAATCCTGAATAAATATTACCACGGGGTTTTCGTCCCGAGATCAATAAAAGAACTAGCCAGGCCAGGTTCTCAACCCAAACATAATAAAGTAGATAATCCAGAATGCCCTAAATGCCTAGCTTCTCTCCCCTTTTATAGGCTTGATGGGTCAATACCAACAAAAGATACCACGGGTCAATACCATGGGTCAATACCATGGGAAAATACCATCAAGAAATGCCATGGGTCAATACCATGGGTTAATACCATGGGTCAATTCTATCCACTTTGACGAGATCAAGAAAGGGGATATTACAATTATCCTGTTTGATTTGTAATGCTGAAAATGAGACATTTTTGGCAGTTCAGATGTTATTGTCTGGAAAAGCTCATAGTGAAACAGTCCCTCCACATTCTTCGCTGCTTCCCCGTAGCTTTCAGTGAATTCATTTCGATCTGCCACTTTCAGGGCAAACATATCTTGAAAGGATAAACACCTTCTAAATGATACATACAGTGTCATGTTATAGTCAAAACCCACCATGAAATTCTGGGCCATTTGTATCCATTGGAAACCAATATCAGAGTATTGAGTTTCAACGTCTGCCATTGCCTGTTGATCATCCATGTAAGCCAGTGAAGATAATACCACTGCTTTTGCAATTTCATCGGATTTGGGTTGAAAATCTTTGGCACGCGGAGTTATGTTTGATCTCATCTTGATGTTGAGGAAGCAACTGACAGAAATAGATAGCGGGTTATATAACATCAGCGATTAAATAGAGGAACAAAGGACAAATTGTTCCTGCAAACGACTCACGATTGTTCTTGGGGCCGTCGCCATCTCTACTACAGCTTCTATTAAATCTCAATGCACATTCCTTACCGATTGCCAGTATAATATTCGGTCTGTGATTGATTGTTAGTATAGTATTCGGTCTGTGATTTATAGGAATTCATATTATGCGTCAGATGATAATAAAAGGGCTTTTCGCATCTTGTCTTTCGGAAAACGAAAAATTATTTTTCTGCGTCCATCCAACCGGAGAGATTTTTAGTTTGTGTATTTTTATCTTTCCGTAATTCATGGTTTTGAGTCGTAGAGTATGGGTTTGTTGTTTATTTAGAATATGTTATTAGTTCAATGGATGACCCCTACTTACTTTTTTCTTTTTCTCTTTTACTTTTTCATTAATAACATTGAAATTTGTTAATAAATTTATTGTTTTATATTATTATGTCAGTGTGATAGATATATAAAGATAGTTTGTTCGTACATGTGAAAATTTTCGCTTGATTTATATTTATTTATTTTTATTTTATTTTTCATATATCTTCTTGTAGATGTTAGCGATGTTAGCGCACTGCGACATTTCCAATGCAGAGTTTGAGGGATGAAGTTTGGCACTTTCGGTTCCCAAAGGCTTTTCATTAATGAGAGATGACACTACAATGTTTTTTGGTTTTAGAGCATTTGCGGACGCGAAGAGCTTAGTATGTTTATGCTTAAATTCTCTACTGTGTTCGGAAGTTTATGTTGGTATGCCGAAATGTTATGTTTTTACTCTCTTCCTATTACAAAACAACAATCTGTTTTATTACCATAATTTTTTTTATTTCTGCACTAGTGCAAAATATGATCTATTCCTACACACACTTCATATTTCATGTTTAAAGTTTATTAAGTACTTGATTAATCATTTTAAACAAATTTCATGCCTTTAATCTTTCTTGTAACTTATATTTACTTTCCCAAAGTATTTGATAAGCTAAAGTATTAATAATTATATTAGTTTGATCTAGTGCAGGTAGATCCCTGCACCACCGACAACTATCCATTCTATGATCTCCACAATAGCTCGATCAGCACGCGTGCATCTTGGTCCACATTGCCCAGTTTGATTGCGGTCATCTGAAGTTGAACTCAAGCAAAGGATAGCCAGGATATGGCAGAGGATAATGTATATGACCAACGATTAGTTCACATCTTATTATAGTCGTTGGTTTAATTTTTTAATTGTGTTTGTTATTCTGTTTAGCCGAAAGGCTCAATTTGGAATGATTGTGTAATTTTCGATTATGGCCAATAGGTCGAAGGGATGTATACATTATAGCTCTTAGATAGAACTAGATTAGCGATAACAAGTGCAACTGTAATTCTAGAAGATTTGTAATCCCGTTGTCGCCCTCGTTCTGGGATGGACTTCAACTCATAATGTATATTTGCTGATCGGAATTAATACAAGGAGTTGTGCCATGATTCTCTCACTCTGTGTTTAATCTTTCATTGATGCGTTGTTAAAAGTGCTGAAGAATTTCGTTTCCTAAAATGGGAAATGAGCTAGTTGGCTAGGGCCCAGTCAATCTAGCTCGTTTACCCTCGTGCTTTCATTATCTTAAAGGTGTGTGTTAACTTTGTTTATTTGCAGAAGCGTGGTTTAAATCTTAAATTCGTTCTTGCTTAAGAATTTTTATTTATTTCGTTAAAAAGTCAAAGTGTGAACGGATCCGTTGTGTGGAAGTAAAATTGAATTAATTTATTTTCTACAAGTTTTTTCCTGGTTTTCTTTCGCTTGGATCATGTAGATAGATTATTCCTGCACCAGTGCTTGTAGCATTCTGCACTCTGGTTTGCTAGTTTATTTACGGTGAGTGTTTTATTCTTTTTCCTTTATACGATTTAATCTATATTTGCAAGTAAATGTTTATTATCAGAAGGAAGCATTTCTAATATTAAAAGCTAAACTCTTGAAGATTAAGAATGACTTCATGAAATGGAAAAGAACGTTGTTGCAATATCTTAATTTATGTCTGCACCTCACGATTTAAGGAGAAGGATTAAAAGTAATCTGAAATATTACAGTGAACCCTTTTTGAGTTAGATTTGGTCGCATGCGAAATCTCTTTGACTGAAGAAGGTCTACTTTAACTTTTGAAGATTGTTTTCATCTTAAAAGTTTATTTCTATTGCAAGGTTCAGTTGATTGAAGCATTATTTTTTGTGTGCAAGTTATTTCAGAATTTTGCTCGCATTTGCAATTCTTTTTATAGTTAACGCGCCCTTTTATTTTTCGAAAGTAAATTGGAAAAATTTGTGTAGGAAGCTCTGTTATGGTACAAGAACCAGTGTCTTGTTACAGGAACAGAGTGCTCCAAGCCTTGAGGCTTAGAGCCCCTACATGAAGACATAAGTCTTTAGTATAAGTGTAAAATATACTTCTCACATAAGTTTTGTACATGTACTAGTGCAAGCAGATTGCAGGAGTACAAGAACGACCACTTAGTGTGAGAAGGAAAATCATTTAGAAGACAAATCTTTTCAAGGGCCCACTTGTTAAACTGCCACCACTTATATTGACGATAAAACATAGAATTTTACTTCAACAATTAAGATTATTTACAGTGTTGTGAAAGTTCCTTTATTTTATTTCTTCGCAAATGCATTCTTTTACATTCCAGCACTAGAATTACTTTGGTGTCAATTGCCTTTGGGATTGTTTTCTGTTTGATTCTGCAATATTTCAATTGAGAAGTAGAAATAGAAATAGGAAAAGTTCGTACCACTTTTGGCATTACATGTGCTTCGCCTCTAAGTCTACGTTGACAATTAAGTGTTGAAGGAACTTGCTTAAGTGCAATTCCTGCACCCAACATTTTGACGTTGTTGTTGGGGAGGCGATTTGAATTGCTAAGAATATTCCCTTTTTTTTTGCAATAGGGGTAAGTCTGCTATTATTTTTTCTGCAGTGTGCTTCTATTGATTGAAGGAATTTTTAGGTGTTGAGTTACTTTTTCATTACAGCATTTTATCGAATTCTTGTTTTGTCATTTTTTGAAATGAATGCCTAAAAGAGGTAGGGGTCCGAAGCCCAATAAGGGTCGAGGAAATACTAATAAATCTAAAAAATATTCTCATATTGGGCCTTCTTTTTCAGGCAAAAAGTCCAAACAAACCCAAACTCATCACGTAGGAACTGTCCACTTGGATTATGGGAACAATAGTCTAGGAGTGACACAACCCACGAAGGGGAAGAAGGAGACTATCAAAACCCATAGTCAAATTTCTCAACCTGTTGAGAGAAGTTTGATTGGAGGAAAAACAATGGCAGATCACGAGGACCATGGCGAGGGATCTAGTGAAAATCAGGTAAATGAGGAACAATCCACTTTTGGATTCCCAATTGTGGATCCTGATGTAATTGTGCAAATGAAGAATATACCACTATCAACTCTTTCTCATTTCTATGGTAAGGTACATGAAAACCCAGAATATTTTCTATTTGAGTTCGATATTTTGTATAAGAGCTATGATTATTCATCTGATGCTCAGAAATTAAAGTTATTTCCCGCAACCCTCAAGGATGCAACAATGCACTGGTTCATGGGACTAGGGGGAAACACTATAGCTTCTTGGGAATAGATGAAGAGAGTGTTCTTGTCAAAATATTAGGAATATTGTAAAACTAGAGATATTCCAAATGAAATCTTTACTATTCTGTAAAATGATGATGAGACCCTAGAGGACTACTTAGAGAGATTCTTGTATATCCTTCAAAGGTCAAAGCACAAATTTGATTTGAGTACCATTAGGACCTTGTTCTTACGTGGACTTACTGATGATGTTAGGAATAATTTAAATATGTTAGGACAAGGAGATATTGCCCATAAACCTTTTGATCAAATCTGTGACTTGTGCAGGAAATTCTCAAGGAATCATTATAGATCCAGTAAAATAATTTGAAACAAAAATAAGAAAACTAAATCTACTGATGCTATGATCGTTGGATTAGAGAACAAAATGGATAATATGAAAATTGAAATAATGAATATCGTTAGCAAACAAATAGACTCTTTGAAATTTCAGCAAAAACTTGTAGAGGAACAAGAGTCATTATCTATTTTTTGTTTGAAATGTAGAAAAAATCATCTTTTAAGAGAATGTCCTCTTGATGTTAAATGAACTAATAAATGTGCAATTTGTGCAGAGAACCATGCCACGGAGAAATGTCCTTCCATACTTGGGCTGAAATCTATATTTGAAGGGGAACAACCTGAAGCTGAATCATTGCATGCTATGGGAGCACGAAGAAACTGGCCTCAGGTTCCTGAATTCCACCACATTTCTTTGGTTATAATGCACATCCATATTCCTATCCTAACACTAGTCACTCTCAACATTGGTAGCATTGGAACCAATATCATTATGGACAACCCTCCCAATCTTGGCAACAAGGATGGAGAAGGCCAAACCATTCACAACATTCCTATCCTGCACTTATGCAATCATACCCTCCTACATATGCACCTTACCCAATGCCAGAACCATCATTACCTCATATGAGTCAGGCAATGCCAGCATTACCTTTACCTCTACCATTTCGACCTCCTCAACTGCCTGCCCAACCCATACTAAACCCTAATAACAAAGTAGTGCAAATGATCCATTCTATGAACCCGCTTTTTCCATCCAGACACCAATTTATGCCAGTTGGAGTCAATGATCTCCAATTGAGATCGAGGAACATAGTAACCTCAAAAAGTAAAAGCAGCCCATGTTATTATTGAAGAGAAAGGTGAGGAGGAAAATCTTGACCATTCTACGAAATATGTCACCATTCAGTCTATCCCCGTACCTTCAGAACCTTGCCATCTTCTTCGAACTGACCTCCATACCCAGAGAGGCTATTTGTGGAGAGGAATGACCCCATTCCTGAGTCTAGCTTGGCTTCCGAGCTTACGAATTTTTTTATAAAGGCACCTTTGTTCCAAGATATCAAAGAGATCCCCATCTGTACAAAATCATTAGGGAACTCTGTCTCAAGAAGCCATGAAGGAGAAGATTGGAACCCAAAACCATTCAATTTGTTGGAAGAGCAGCAGAGTTAATGATAGGATGTATACCTATGGAAAAATACACTGACCCCGTAAACCCTGTTGTCGCTATTCAAATAGGTGATGTCCTTGTCTCTAATGTAATTATAGACCTAGGGGCGGCCATTAATGTTATGACCAAGCAAACCATGGATAAACTTGGACTACTCCATATTCATCCTACTCCCACTATGCTTGAATTGGCAGATAGATCTAAAATCAAGCCGAAAGGGGTGTTGGATAATGTGGTTGTTTCATTAGACTCTTGGGAATATCCCACAAAATTCATTGTGCTCCAGCCAAATAATCCTATGGGAGGACATCCCTTGATCTTGGGACCACCATGGCTTGCTACGAACAATGCTTATATTGGATGTCGTTCCAGTGACATGTATATTTCCCATGGAGATTCTAGGAAGAAGGTCACCTTGTATCCACCCGCTAGATCAATTCAGGAGCTCCGAGACACTTTGTGGTTAGACTAAAGTAGTGATGAGGAGACTCACTCTGTTTCCATGATACATCAGTATGTTGAGTCCTCACAGGAGGGTGAGATTTAAGACTTCCTGACCAATCTAGACACCATGCCCAATTTTGAGTCATTGAGTCAGATTTTTATTCTAGATTTTCAGGAAAGTCACGACTCTATACCTCCCTCACCACCATCTCTAGAAACACCTCTATGTACTCTTGAGCCTGATACCACTCTTGTTGATATTATTCCAGGAAAATCCTTGCATATCAGTTCAAACTTGGATTCATCCCAGCAAGAGTAGCTTGTGAATCTGTTGTGAAACCATCTTGATGCCTTTCAATGGGGCTATGAAGATATGAAAGGCATCCTTCTTGAAACTTGTACCCACCACATCTATATTCAGGATGGAGCTCGACCTATCCGACAATCCCAAAGGTGCATGAACCCAACTCTCAGAGATGTTGTAAAGGAAGAATTGCAAAAAATCTTGGATGTTGATTTATCTGTCCTATTTTTGACATCCAGTGGGTCTATCCATTGGTATTAGTCCCGAAAAAAGATGGGAGATGGCGCATTTTCATTGACTACAGAGAATTGAACAAAGCCACTCTTAAGGATTACTTCCCCCTTCCTTTCATCAATCAGGTACTCGATACCCTCGCGGGTAAGAAGTACTTTTCTTTTCTAGATGGCTTTAGTGGTTATAACCAAATACATATTGTACCCGAGGATCAAGACAAAACCACCTTTACATGCCCATGGGGTACATTTTCTTACCGAGTGCTTCCCTTTGGGCTATGTAATGCCCCAGCTACCTTTCAAAGGGAAGTCTTGGCCATTTTTGCTAACCTTGAGTGTGTGGAAATCTATATGGATGACTTCTCTGTGTTTGGTGATTCATTTCAGGATGGCCTTAAAAAACTAGAAAAGGTGCTTCTTCGTTGCCAAGAAGCTCATCTTGCTTTGAGTGACAAAAAGTGTACATTAATGTGCAAGGCAGGAGTGGTTCTTGACCATCTTATTTCCAACAATGGTATCCAGGTTGACCTCGCAAAAATATAAATCATTGTGAGTCTCCCTGCACCCAAAACTCAAAAAGAAGTGAGAGGTTTTCTAGGACATGCAGGCTACTATAGGAGATTCATTAAGAAATTCTCTAGGATAACTACCCCCCTTTTCCGACTTTTAGCTAAGGATAGTGAGTTTTCTTGGTCCACAACTTGCCAACTATCCTTTGAGACATTGAAGGAGAAACTAGTACAGGCTCCAGTTTTGAGAGGACCAAACTGGTCCCTGCCATTTCACATCTCCTCTAATGCCTCAGATACTGCTATTGGCACAGATTTAGGACATTAAGAAGAAAAACAATCCTATGCTATCTACCTCATTAGTAAAAACTTGTCACCCACTAAATTAAACTACATAGTTACTGAGAAAGAGTTTTTAGTTGTAATTTTTGCTATTAATAAATTCAGACACTACATTACAGGGTATGGAGTCTTTGTGCATATTGATCATTCCACGATAAAATATTTGATGAATAAACCATTAACTAGCGGTAGAGTGACAAGGTGGTTATTATTATTACAAGAATTTAATATTATTTTTGTTGATAGACCAAGAAAATCTAATGTAGTAGCAGATTATCTTTCAAGATTAAATAATCCTGGTGTAGTAATTCCTGTTGATGATGATTTCTAAGACGAGCATCTTTTTGCTGTGGAAATGGAATCTCCATGGTTCGCTAACATAACTAACTATTTAGTCATTGGAAAGACACTACTTCACTTATCTACTCATGAGAAGCGGAATATTATACAAAAAAGTGTTTCATACTCCTGGGTTCAAGGAGACCTCTTTTACACCGGGCCAAACCTCATTATCTGAAGATGCGTGAGAGAGGAAGAAGTGTTTGAAATCTTAAAATTTGCTCATGACGAATCTTGTGGAGGTCACTTCGCTGATAAGCAGACTGCATATAAAATTTTGTGAATTGGATATTTTTGGCCCTCCTTATTTAAGGATGCCAAGCAATATGTCAAGCGATGTGATAGCTGTCAGCGAATGGGCCAACCTAATGAAACCAATGAAATGCCTTTATGTCCTCAAGTTATGATTGAGCCTTTTGAAAAATGGGCTATTGATTTAGTAGGACCTATAAATCCGACGTCATAAAAAAAAAAAACATATTTTGGTTTATACAGATTTCGTTACAAAATGGGTAGAAGCTAAAGCTGTTTCTTTTGCCACTGAAAGAGTTTTTGTTGATTTTCTTTTTACTGAAATATTTACTAGATTTGGTGTGCGTAGAGAGATTTTTTCTGACAATGGTCCATAGTTTATTTCTAATCTGGTATAGGGTGTGATGGAGCAGTACAAAATCTGGCACATGAAATCTACACCGTATCTCCCACAAGAAAATGGTCAGGTGGAGTCCACAAACAAGGTAATTGAGTCCATCCTCATGAAGACAGTGAATATCCATAGAAATGATTGGGCTAACAAATTATCGGAAGCCTTGTGGGCATACCAAATGACTTGGAGGAACAACACGAGACACACACCATATGAGCTGTTGTATGAGAAACAAGTCCTCTTGCCAATAGAGTTCCAGATAAAAAATTTCAGGACTGCAGTTCAATTAGGGCTAGATCTCTCTGAAGCACAAAAAAAATGTCTTCTACAGTTGAATGAGTTAGATGACTTTCGAAGGGATGTTGTTCATCAGAACATGTTGGTTCAACAACAGCGTAAGAAGTGGCATGATAAGTATATCCGAAAGAAGCAGTTCCAACTAGGTGATTGGGTACTCCTATACGATTCCATATTTAAATATTTTAAAGGGAAATTCCATACACGCTAGATGGGACCTTATGAGGTGGTCAAAGTGTTTGAAAATGGAGAGGTAGAAATAAAAACTATTGATGGACAGAATTCAGTATTCCTAGTGAATGGGCATAGATTAAAAGTATATTTTCATCCCCTCACTAAAGGGAATTTTATGCAGCAAGTCCAACAATAATATGAAAAGAAGATGGTAGGTGTCAATGCCAACCTATTGAAAAATCGATTCTTTATTTTCCTTTTTTTTTTTAATAAAAATAAAACAAATGACAAAAATATAAACAAAAGGATCAACCTGTAATTATGAAAATTAGTTGACTGACATGATTGCAGAAGGATCAACCTGAAAACCCGCATGTGGGCAGGAAGATTGAAATTTCAATAAAAATGGAATGTTGGTTGATTTTTAGATATGTTGGCTGTCACCAAGAAGAAACAGGTTCAAGGAACCAACCCCTTATCCAATTTTGGGATAACTAGCATGGAAATTTTTATCCAAGTAACGATTAATTCCCACCGCATTTAATTTTTCCAGCACCAGTGCAAGCATATCTTGAAGGTAAAATTCTTCCTTTCTTCTATTTCTTGTTTCGTCATTCCCAATATTTTTCTTTTCTTAATCCCATAATGAATTACCCTCCTCTTTCTTCTAAGAAACTATCCCTACCCAATTTTGTAAAATTCCTCTTTTCCCCTTGAATTTTTTTACACATCCTGTTTTTGTTTATCCCCCTTGGTGGTATTATTCTTGGAATCCCTGCTATAATATTCCTTCCCCATTCTGAAAATTACCTCTTTTCCCACTTCTTTGTTCCCTCATGGATCGATTACAGGATCTGATGTAGTGAGATCAAAAGGCATGCTTGTGAAACACCAAAGAATGGTGAATAAAACTTTTCTTGTATATTCATGTGAATTTTTTAGTCCATCCAAAGAACTGTGTTCTATTAGAATTTTTTTTTATCCCCTCTTTCTTCGATGCTACATAAATCCCTAGCGCAAGAACACGCATGATTGGTGCAAGCAAGTTCAGTGCAAGCACGTTGCAGGGCAAGCACATGCCCGAGTGTGAAAACACAATGCAAAAGTCTTTAATGCAGTACAGGAGTGCTTGATGCAAAATGCTTATTGGAAATTTACTTTTTTGTTTCTGTAGATGAATGACTACCACAGTGATAGATCATAGCATTACATCATTTAAATTTTTGTTAATACTTTGCTTTATCATTTACTGACTTAGGGATAAATCATTTAAGTGCAAGATATTTTAGGTTCTGAGGTCTAATATTTTTAATGAGTACCGAAGTACCTCTTATGTGAATTATGAGGCAAAACATGAGATAGTAAAAATCTACACAAAACCCCACACTTACCTTCCTTTGAAAATATCCTCCATCACTTGTTCATGATAACCTTACCTCATGATCCGATCATCCATGACCGTTACACCATCGCCGTAAAAACCTCCGCCTCCTCCAATTATCATTGCCTGCATGTAGCGGATTGATATATGTGTGCATCCGTCCTGAAGGGACGATTTTAATGATTGAACGTGATTGGATGGATGGGCTCAAAACGACGATGGATGGACGAATCTCCATCATAAAATTCTCGACAGCCCTTTGGCATCTATTAGTGTGAAATCTTCCTAAGGCTGTGACAGAGAATTGAGGTGGATTCGAACAAATATGGCACCTGTGAGGAATGAACCATCATCAGCGAAGGAGATAGAGAAGACTGTGGAGTATCGAAATAGTGTTTCACTATTGCAAGAATCGATATTTCTCCCATTTTTGCAAAAATTCGATGGGTTCGATATGGTCGTGGCTCTGGAATTTGCAAAGACATTTTAGGGAGGCTGAGCTAAGGTAGGCTCAATAGAATTTGAAGTCACGGAAGAATCTATAGTGTGAGCTATAGGCTTGTCAACTGCAGGGGAAAAATGGTTTAAAAAGGAGAGGATCGAAAAGAAAATATGGCGCTGATTTGTGGTCGACCAGAAGCTCAAAGTTGACTAGAAGAAAGGGATTCTACGCAACGCCATGCTTGGAAAATGGCAAGACCTCCTGTACATATTACAAAAGTTTCTGACCTGTGAGGGTCATTATTCATTAACATTCATGTACCATATCCTGTTATTGCTGCATTTTGAATAAGGGAAACACATCAATTTCCCTTATTACCCGCTATGAAGTTTAGAGAAAATGACGAAAGGAGTGCAGAAAGGGGATACGATCCAGGTTGCCTACAAACTGTACCATCACGAGCTCATTGCAATCCTGGTTAAGAAAGAGATGGAGGCTAAGAAAATGACCTGGGAAACGTTCTTGAAAGAATTTCAGGAAAGAAGTGCATGGAAGTCGGCTGGAAAGAGTGAAAGCAAGAAAAGAAAAGCAGAGACCCCGCGCCCTTCCAAGAGAAAGAGCAAGAAAAAATGGGTGCAAGCAGAGGAGAAGGCCTTTGAAGAAACTCCATCCTTAGCAAAAAGAAAATAAATCAGGACCACGACCAAGAAAAGAACTGTCTCTTCGAGGACAAGTCGCACTCGGTCGAGCTCCTTGATTTTGATTGACGAGTCACCCTAGGCTTCACCTGGAGATCACAACCTCTCGGTTCTTGCGGATGCAGCGGCTCACACTGTGATGAATGAAGAAAATACAGAGAGGGGGGACGACATATCATTGCCGACCTTCCTTCATAAGTTGAATAAGAAAAGAGTGACATCGAGTACAAGAAGAGACCCGACAGAGGGTCAGGTAGATGACGAGGCACAACACATAGAAACCCTCAAAATTTTTGATGAACAATCTACTGAAGCCCCTAATGAGTTGGATGAACAGAGTAGTAAAGCCCTTGATGAGTTGGATGTACAGGGTACTGAAGCCCCTGGTGAATTAGTTGCGTAGGGTACTGAATCCCTTGGCACAATGGACGTGTAGGATACTGAAATCCTCGGTGACATGGAAGCGCCTGGCACAAAAACCCTTGGTGATATTATGATGCAGATGCTGGATGGCCAAGATAACTTCGATCTTGGCAACGATGGTACATGTTTTGAATCCATTGCAAAAAAGGTGCTTTCACTGAATGAGATGGACACAAAGACCTCTACCCTCTATCTAAATAACCATATAGTAGAGATGGAGTAGCAAGTTCATGACTTGGAGGCATTAAACCATGTCATGAAGGAACAAAACTGGCAAAATCAAGGCAAGATATAATTGGCAGAAGAGGTCAAACAACAGAAATTTCAAGTGAAGGCATGGAAGTTTTGGGCTTCTAATGTTGGGTGTGGAGCCTGATTATCTTGTTTACTTTGTATCACAACATTGGACCCCTGTACCTTAAAATGGGCGGCAACGCCGCCCGTAATTAATCGCTGCCGTGGGGGGGTCCAAGGGGGGGGCGGCAGCGCTTTTCGGAGCCCCCCCCCGGCGGGGATTTTCGGGGGCAGCGCCCCCGAAGCTAAAAACAGATGTAAAATTGCCTTGTAAAAGTATAGTAATTTCTAGTCAATCTGGGTTGTTCATTAGGAAAATGATCTGACGGTAGAAGTTATGTTTATATTAGTGTTTTTTGCCCTAGAAGGCAACCCCTCGCTTTTATGAGGGCATTATATTGTGGTTGTGTATTGTATGTGTATTCTCGGAGCAAGAAACATAGAGGGAGAATGTGAGAGAGAACAGAGGATATTACAGCGGATCTGCTATAGCTTTTGTCTCTTCATTTTTGCTGGATAATAGAAGGAAGGACTGGCTGTTCAGGGTGGACGTAGCCCAAACTGGGTGAACCACGTATATCTGTGTCTCTCTAGTTTTATGTATTTTGTGTGCTTTTATTTTCCGCATATTTTATGTGTTGCATTGCTCTGTAATATTTAATTTTCTAACAGCTGGTATCAGAGCCGAAGGTATATTTGGCTGATAAACTCGCAGGAAAGAAGGGTTCCTGGTTTGAGTGGGAGCAATGGCGGAAGATGGTAAGTTTAGGGTCGATAAATTTAACGGCCAAAAATTTCCGCTGTGGAAGATGCAGATGGAAGATTATCTGTATCAGAAAGATCTGTATCTACCATTGAGCGGAAAAACAAAGAAGTCGACGACCATGACAGACGCGGAATGGAACATTCTCGATAGAAAGGCACTCATAACAGTACGGTTGTGTCTTGCGGTGTCAGTCGCCTTCAATATTTCGAAGGAAACAACAATAGAGGGTTTGATGCAGAAGTTGGCAAAACTATATGAAAAACCCTCAGCCTCAAACAAGGTATTTCTTATGAAACGACTATTTAATATGAAGATGTCGGAAGGTGGATCTGTTGCAGACCATTTAAATGAATTTAATATAGTTACCAGTGAGTTAAGTTCTGTAGGGGTAAACTTTGATGATGAAGTTAGAGCTCTGTTATTCTTGTGCTCATTGCCAGAGAGTTGGAATGGTTTAGTAATGGCCATTAGTAACTCTGTCTCTGGATCTAGTACTTTAAAGTTTGATGATGTTGTTGGTGTTATCCTTAGTGAGGAAATGCGATGGAAAAGCTCCGGTGAGACATCAGGTAATGCTTTGAGTGCAGAGTCTAGGGGAAGAAGAATGTGTTAGGTCTCTGTAATTTATTAGCAAGATTGGGAGAGTCCAATCACAGAGTTAACATCATTTCAACCAACTTTGGGATTCTAGGATCTAGCCCTCCTGAATCCGGAGAGGGATCTCTCCAATATGCACAAAGATGGATATTGTCTTTGAAAAGCTTAAGGTAATGATATTAGGCTACTTATGAAGGCCAAGGGTTTTGTTTTGTTTTGGATGGTTGAGCATGAAATGTTACTTGAGGGGAAAGTCCTAAGTGTAAAAAGTTTCAAAAGTGAGAAGTTGCAAGCAAATAGAACAGTTTTGGAAGATAGATAGATATAACGCTGGTTTTTAGTCCATTGGGCTATGGAGTCATATCTGGGCTTTAATTGAGCAACAACATCAAGAGTGATCCAAGGGGCAAGTCATCTATACCACAAGATTGTTGAGTTTAAAATGATGGAATGGAACAATAAAGTGTTAGAGGGATGGAAACTGATGATAATTTCTCAGAGGATTTATAGTCAGTCCAAAAAAGAAAAGCCTCTTAAGTAACTGTTTAAAACCAACCAAGGACAGGGCTAACCATAGACTTCTTGGGCAAGTTCTTATTAAAGCAGCTTAATTGACAAACAATCCAGTGATCCACATAATCACCTTCAGAAAGTATGAAAACATACAAGAGAAACGAAGTGTAACTTAAGATCAGATAAAGTACTTTTAAACCTAGTCTGCTTTCAGTCAACACCAAGGGAAAATTTCAGAATCTGCCTTTGGAGAAAAATATCTAGGAATCAGGGCAAACCATATCTTCTCTAGTCTAACTTTAATAGCAAATAATGGAAATAACATTCGAGAACAATGTTTGAGCAAACAGAAGGACGAGGGAATGCCAACATTCCTAACTGTTTAAACTGTATTGAATCATTCTTAAATAAACAAATTTGAAGAAAACATCAAGATAAAGATTTCTCAGCCAGAGAAGGTTACTGATGTACAGTAGGTCCTAACCATGTTTATACTGTTCTTTACAGCAGAATATGAACAATATGGCATACGTAGAAGGAAAAACAATTAACAAAGAAAGAGGCACTTCACCAGTAATATAGACCAGGATCCCAAGAAACAGCTTGTTATTGATGTCAAACCAGTTACAATCTTCAAGTCCAATGTTTCAGTTCAGCAATCATCTTCACTATTCAGCCTAACTACCCTATCACAAATAGAGCTTCAAGGGCCAGTGAACACTATGTACAAATATAAGTCTCCAGCTCAAGTGTATTTCAAAGTTCTGCAACCAACAATTTCTCATCTTCTTCTGAGGTATTTATAGAAGAATGAGGAGGTGATCTAAGAAAAGATCTCTCAGGATAATTAATACAGGTTCAAGACTTCTCGGCCTTTTGAGGGGCTCGAGGGAGAAATTTACAGGTGGATCACTGTATTAACTTTTTTACAATAAATATCAAAGCTCAGTGGGAACTTTATTTGACTTTGAGGCTCTGTATGTTGTGTGGAGTAACTCCTTGGCTGCGCTGGAGGCGAATATCAGATTTTCTTCGATAACTTCGGCCTCTGTTTGAATGCTTTGAGGCAACAGGTGGCTCGGTGGTAGCTGAGGAATCAATTTGCCTCAGATGTGGCAGTGGAGGCTTTCTGTCTGATAAAATACTTTAGGTTTTCTTTTAAACTGTGTTTTAGATTGGGGATTAGGCTTTTGATAACTGTCTTAGCCATAATCCCTATAAAAACTGTCTTCGATCTTCATCTACTGTGCTTTGTCTTCAAAACTGATACCCTTTAACTGTGTTTGAATTAAAATAGTGTCTTGTTAATGTGTAGAGCCGCGCTGGGCTTTACGGCACCAATACTCATAGAGTACTGACGAAACATGGAATGCAGCCCCGTGGATGGCTTCTCTTTACTGAAACGAGGGCATGAGAATCGTCATTCCCAGCGCTCGGCATTTCTTCGTGATACAATGGAAAACCATTTAAAACACCTGCATCAAACACAAAACAATTAAGAAATCCTGCGAAAATAGGTTAAACTGCTTCAAATGGCGGGGAAAGAGCGTAGCCGTTGGATAAAAATATCTAACGGTGGAGATCGGCGCAAAACGGGAAAATGAGAGCGGGGAGAAGAAATAAGGCGGGGTGGTTTTGGACCGTCCGATCCGGACACGTGGACGGTCCAGATCTAATCGGAGGATTGTAATCGGAGGGGAGAAACAAAAGGAGCGATTGGAAAATGCCGATGCGATTGCGCGATCGGGGGACTAGTGCGATCAAGCGATGACCGTTGGATCAGAAAGGGGATGGACGACCGGGATCAAATCGAAAGATTTCAATCGGGGTGGCGCTACCGGGCTTTGTGATTGCGATCGGAAATGGGTTTGCGATTAAGCGATAACCATTGATCTCGGGTTCAGATCAACGGCGAGGATGTAATCAGAGGGGCAGTGCGATCGGGGGATCGGGAGAGGACTTGCGATCGGAAGTTGCGGTTAGAAACTTGCGATTGAGCGCTGACCGTTAGATCTGAGGGTTAGATCAACAGCGGGGAGCGAATCGGAGGAATCGCAATTGGAGGTCGCAGACATGGGCATGCGATTGCGCAATCGGGGAAAGTTGCGATGCGATTTGAAACTTGCGATGCGATTTTGCGTAGACCGTTGGATTGAAGGACTATATCAATGGTCAGGATTGCTTCGACTTACGCACCGGCGGAAAAACCTTTAAACATATGAAAACCAAAGTTTTTGCAATAAAAACAAGTTATAATGGATCGGGCGGAAAATATATAAGTAAAGGGAAAAGGCGCCTGATTGCGGGGTCGTGGGATATATGAACTGTAATATGCCCCGGGCCTGATCCTTTAAAGGCCAATCGCAATTGGAACCGTGGGCCTGGTCTTTCCGATCTACCCATTGTGAATTCTCCGATTGCGATTGCGCGATCGGTCTTTTTGATCAACCCATTTTATATTTATCACGTGACTTTACGTTTTAACTTAAAACTTTCGGAAAGTGGGTTTTTGGGTTTACAAAGGAAAATATTGATTGGAGAGGGGCCCTTCAATGGTTCAGCGCCCGATTGCGGGCTCTATGGTTATATGAGAAATAATATGATCGGGGGTTTTATATGCAAAGGCAAATCGCAATCGGAGTTTTGCAATGGTTCAAAGACATGCACCCTTGGATATTTGCGATGTGATTAGCGCCGACAAGCTTTGGCATTTGGTTTTGACGCATGGGCATGTGGGGGGAAGTGGTTTAGGACTTAGCCCAAGGGGCTTAGGTCCATAGCAATAAAAATTTGTTTTTTAATGAATAATTTCAAGGTTTTAAATGGATTTGGGGGTTTCGGCATAGCTCAAAAAGAAGTTTTAAACCATGTCAGGAGGATTTTCACGAATGGAGGGAGAAACTTATGAAAAGTAGGGAAATAATATGGAGAAAAGGGGGAGTAAATGAAGGTTAGTTATGAGTGGGAGGAAGGGGAAAAATGATGGTTTCTTCAGCAGTTTCTTACAGGAAATCAGCAGAATTAATAGGAACAGTAATGAGGATTTTGGACAGAGGCATGAGCCCTACAAGGAGTCTTCAAGAGCCAACAAATTTTTAGTGATAAAATTTGTTCCTTGGTGTGGAGTACTAAAAAGGTATGCTTTTGATGATCATTTCAGTGGCTTTTTAGTAGAATTTGTAAACCTTTTTGCATCATGAATTTGGAAAATAATAAAGAATTATAACGAAACATGTGAGAGTTGATAGGCAAGACTTAACCGCTGATAATTGTTATTTTTCTGTGCAGGAAAAGGTGAAAATGAGGAGTTGCTGTTCCAAAGGAAAGGACAAAGACGAGATAACTGCTGTTCCTTTGAAGAGGAACCGAATGCAAACAAGGCTAAGCAGATCAAAGCAAATCGGCCCGGAAAAGGAGGAGAAGACACCAGCTCGGCGGAGAAGAAAAGAAAAGATGAAGGATTAACAGTTTGGCGAATCCCTCAGGATCTTTGATCCTGAGGGATCGCTGCTTTATTTATCTTGTTACTTGACATCTCCGCCGTCACCTTTATATAAAGGGACAGCACTGTTAGCTTAGGGAGATACTGTTTATGTAATTTTCTGTTAAAAATCAACTTTGATCATCAAGTCTCGTTGAGAACTGGTTCATTGTACTTTTGTCTTATGCATTAATATAAACTTGGTGATTATCTCACTTCTGCATCTGGATTAACTTAAGGCGGTGTACCCTTGGAGGCTAAGGGCCTGGCCCCAGAGGACACTTTCTTCTGTATCACTACGATTTGATTTCTGCGTGGTTTGCTTATCGTTGTTATTCGGTAATCTGATATGCTTTATAAGTTGCTATTACATGCTCTGTTAAGATTAAATCATTAAGGTTTTTACAGACAGAATTGTGTATTGACTCTGCATTATGTTACTGATCCTTTCAGAGTTGATTGCATGTTATTAGTCTTAACCGAATATTCTTACTGTTCTGTTACAGAGCTTTTGTACTGAACATTCGTGTCATAGATTCATCTGAAGTTGTGTTCTTCATGATTGATTGGATTCAGAAATAATGCTGTTCTATTTGGAAGCACAGTCGTATCCCTGTTAATTAAGATTGATCATATTACTATTCCAGTGTGTTGTGTGCGCATATGATTTACTATCGCTATTCTATAATTTATCAATAGTTAGTGCTGTTCCATTAGTGTGTTCTGCTTGATTTTCCTTAAGAGTGAAAGATTGTTATTTGATTGCAAAGAGTGCATTTGGGTTAATAGATTAAGTTTGGTTATGACTCGCGAGACTTAGTTGTTCGATTGCTGTTCTATTTTAGAATTGCCGTTCCATTCCAGATTTGCTGTTTAATTCTTTATTTGCTGTTCCATTTTGCTATCTGTCATTTCATTTACTCACATTTGTTGTTTTGGTGTGAGAGACGATCTAAGGCTGTAGTGAGCTTTGGAATTCACTGTCTAGCTCCCAGACCCGTGGTCTATGCTCTAATTTCCTTTCCATCAGTTTCCAAAGGGATGGGTTATCGCTGCCGAACCCTTGACTGATAAGCTGCCTAGTTTTCTGAATGTGTGATTTATTCTTTTAAAGTAACTTAGTTATAGACAAGCATCCGTTTACTCTTGTATTTTTAAACACTGTACTACTAGCATTACTCTGACAAGTGATAGCCTCAGACTGAGACACTCTTTGGAATAACAAAACGCTCCCGGATTGACATATTAATGTGAGGTAATTAGAGGTGAAAGAGATCCTTTTTATAGCTCTACATTTTGGCGCCGTTGCCAGGGAAAAAGTGTAGCCATTTGCCTTTTTCAGAGTAGTGTACGAACCTGCTAGGGAAGAGTTGGATCTTAAAAATGGAAGGTAAGAACCTACGTGCGGAGCATGTAAAATCCCTGCTCCACTGTCCGCTTTCCTAACAGATTTGTTTTTGCTTTGTTTGAATAGAATTTAGTAGTTCATTTGAGTGCATGACTAAGCAGAAAAGACCAGAAAAGAATATCAAACCTCCATCCAAGCCTGAAAAAGCTAAGGGGCCGGTGACCCTTGGACGAACGACCTTCATAGACGAAATCTATAAGAAAACAGAATCTCAGCCATCAGTAGGCCCCATAAAAATCATTCCTAAACAGCCTACTAGTTCCCTTCAGGCCACAGGATCACCATCTGTAGCCTTTGCTGAGGTGCATAGTCAAACTGAAGAGCAGGACTTTCAAGAAATTGAAAATTCTACTCCAGAACTATTGCAGGAAGGGAATTCCAGCAAATTTTGTGAAGGAGAAGGAGAAACAGGGGAAACCAAGGAACCAAAATCTCCTATTGGAACAAATCAACCATTAAATAGCCCAGATAAGGGGAGTGCTGCGAAAATCATTGTCGAAGGAATCCAATCTCCTCAGACATCAGTTATTCTCATTATTCCAGATAAGGGAAGTGCTATTAAAACTATCCCTGTCAAAACCATTCCCTCTCAACCTAGGAATACCCTCCTAGATATCCCAGAAGGTTATTGGCATATATTCGATCCCATGGCTCAGAACCAGCCAAATGCTCAAACTTCTACATTACAATATCCTATAGTGGATTCTGCAGCAAATGCACCCATGAAAGCTATCCTTCTTCAGCATATCCCTACATTTCACGGTCTCACATTAGAAGATCCGGATGCATTTTTATTCGAATTCGATGTGTTATGCAGGGGGTATGATTACACCACCGATCCCCAGAAATTGAAATTATTCCCCTCTACATTAAAAGGGGTTGCTTTAAGATGGTTTATGGGACTAGGTGGCGGGGTTATCAACAATTGGGATCAAATGAAAGAATCCTTCTTAAAAAAATATCAGGATTATTGTAGGTCTAGAGAATTAAAAGACGAAATATTCCAAATGACAGCCAGATCGAATGAAACATTGGAGGAGTATGTGGAACGTTTTCAGTACAATCTACAAAGATCTCCTTATGCATCGCTACCTTTACCTGATAATGTGTTAAAAAATGCATTAATAAGGGGCATGAAGGAACAATGGATTGAAACATTAAACATCATGGGAAAAGGGGATATTTATCAGGAGAATTTTGCTGACATCATTGATTTATGTATCAGGAGTTCGAGAGGCAGCACAAGAATAAAACCGACAGAATATGATCGGTTTGCAAGAGATAACAAAGTATCAACAAAAGGAGTAACACGTGCAGAAATTGGAAATTTATTAGAAAATTTCAAAACTGATATTCTGGGGACACTAACTACACAACTTGATATTGTGCAGGCTAAACAGAAGCAGATGGAGGCAGAACAGAATTTGGTGATCTTCTGCCCCCGATGCAGAAAAAAACATAGCCACAAAGAATGTCCACTGGATACAGTCCAAACATGCGCCATCTGTACAAAAGATCACCTTACGGAGAGCTGCCCCTCACTTCCTGGATTGAAAGCGGTATATAAGGAAGCAGAAGAAGAACCAGAATCGGTGTACTTGATCAACCAGCGTCGCCAGTGGCAGCCGAGACAAACTGGTATGTTTCCGGACTCAACCTCTTTTTTTCAACCTCCACAGTATAATACTCAACAATATGGTATGTGGCAAAATCAATCTCAACCCCCATTTTCAAACCGGTCACCACAATCGTTTCCTTCTTCAAACCCATGGCTGAATCAGACAAGCCAATCTGGTTGGCCGAATTTTCCTTACACTCCACCATATTGGCAAAATGGCCCATATCCTTCACAATGGACTCCCCTTACTTCACAAAGTTCACCCTGGCAGACAAGCTGGCAAAGACTGATGCACCAGCCAGCTGGAACTATTCCGCTCCCTCAACCTACTCTGCCAGCCTTACAACAAAATCCCCAGTCTAACCTGAGACCGCAACTCCCAGCCCAACCCAATCCCAATCCAAATAACAGACCGGTCCAATCTATCCAAATCATAGAATCACCAGAAATAGGACCCGACCCGAGGGAGTGCAATGATCTTCAGTTAAGATCTGGACGTATAATTGAAACTGAGGGAGATAAAACAGTTCATATTGAAGATCAGTTACCAAGAGAACATCAGTTGCAACAAGAGGATGTAAATAAGCAGCAGACTCATAATCAAGCAACCACATCCTCTCCTCCGTTCCCAGAACGATTAGTCATACCTCGACCCATACAATATCCTGACTTTGACATTCTAGGAGAATTACAAAATCTGTACATAAATATCCCATTCCTCCAAGCCATTCAAGACATTCCTATATACGCAAAAACTATCAAAGAGTTGTGCATAAAGAAACCAAGGAGGAATATAACAAGTAATCCAAGAGTCCAAGTAGTCGGTACTTTATCTGACTTATTATCTGGGAAAGAAACACCCATTAAATATGAAGACCCAGGAAATCCAATTATAACTGTTCAAATTTATGGTCAGACCCTGTCTAATGCCTTAGTTGATCTAGGAGCTGCAATTAATATTTTAACAACCACTACTTGCCAAAAGCTCGGCATTACATCCGTAGAACCCACCTCTACTTTGTTAGAATTGGCTGACCGATCTGTGGTTAGACCAGAGGGTATTCTACAGGATGTCATGGTCTCTGTTGATTCCTGGGAGTATCCAACCGATTTCCTGATAATTAATCCAAAAACCCGACTTGATGGACACCCGCTAATTTTAGGTAGACCTTGGCTTGCCACTGCCGATGCCTACATTGGTTGCCGGCAGGGAAATATGACCATAACCAGAGGACCGAATAGCAAGAATTTAGTTCTATATCCTCCAGCGCAGCCAAGTGTCACAATAATCAAAACTAATAAGCACCCTGTATCATACCTTACTGATAACATTAGATCTCCATTAACTATACAAGAGGCACTTGATTTTAAAGACCAAACAGAAGATGATGCCATTAATAATTTCATTAGTCAAACTGAATCTCGCACACAGTGTCACATGATAGAAGCAGCATTTGATAATGAATTGGAGGAAGATCCTCTGAAAGATACGCATGACCAAACGATACCTGTTACTTCTGTTGCAAATAGTAAAATTGTAGAAATTGAACCGGGAAAAACTTTAAACATCAATGCCAATCTCACGCCTGAACAAGAAACAAAGCTCATCCATCTGTTAACAAAGTATCAAGAAGCATTTGCATGGGATTACCCTTATATGAAAGGAATCGATCCCCAATCATGTACACACCACATTTATATAGAAAAAGATGCCAGACCTGTTCGTCAGCCGCAAAGGAGACTTAATCCTCATCTAAAGGATGTGGTAAAAGCTGAACTTCAGAAACTTTTAGATGTCAATTTTATCTATCCTATTTCTGATAGTAAATGGATCTCTCCGCTTGTGGTGGTACCAAAAAAGAATGGAAAATGGAGAATCTGTGTGGATTATAGGGAACTAAATAAGGCAACACAGAAAGATCATTTTCCTCTCCCATTCATAGACCAAGTATTAGATACTTTAGCAGGAAAGAAATTCTTTTCTTTCCTATATGGCTTTAGTGGATACAATCAGATTCAGATTGCCCCCGAAGACCAGGATAAAACTAATTTTACTTGTCCTTGGGGAACATTTTCCTATCGAGTTCTACCTTTTGGCCTATGTAATGCTCCTGCCACATTCCAAAGGGCCATCCTTAGCATTTTTGCAGATTTAATAAATGATGGACTTGAAGTTTACATGGATGACTTTACACCATATGGAGATGATTTTGATCCAGCACTAGACACCCTAGAAAAAGTCCTACAGCGCTGCATTATTACCAGGCTTTGCTTAAGCCACGAAAAACGTTTCATGATGATGACTGAAGGACTTATCCTAGGACATTATGTTTCGGCAGCCGGCATTCAGGTAGACCCGGCCAAAATCCAAATACTTTTGCTCATTCCCACTCCTACTACTCAAACAGAGGTACGCAGCTTTCTTGGATTTTCTGGTTATTATAGACGATTTATAGAACATTATTCACACATTGCTGCTCCTTTATATGCACTAACTGGTAACGTTGATTTTCTTTGGACATAAAAATGTGACCGTGCTTTCAAGGATTTAAAGAAGCTCGTATCCACAGCCCCAGTCCTTCGAGGACCAAACTGGGACTTACCGTTCCAGATATCATCTGATGCCTCAGATACAGCCATTGGCGCAGTCCTTGGGCAGGAAGAGGATAAAAAACCATATGCTATCTATTACATCAGCAAAAATTTATCCCCTGCTGCATTAAATTACACTGTTACTGAAAAAGAATTCCTGGCTGTAACACATGCTGTCAATAAGTTTAGACATTATATTACAGGCTATCCTGTTATCTTGTATACAGACCATTCTGCCATAAAATATTTAGCAAATAAGCCCGTCACAAATGCCAGAGTAACTAGATGGTTGATTTTATTGCAGGAATTCGATATCACAATCAAGGATCGGCCTGGCAAAGAAAACCCTGTAGCCGATTTTCTTTCGAGAATACCAAAACCAATCGATGCAGCAGCAGTTGAAGATCAATTTCCGGATGAGCATATGTTTGCTGTTGCCGTTCAAACACCCTGGTATGCTGATGTTTCCAATTACCTCGCAGTAGGTAAACTACCAAAACACTTAACCCCTAATGAGCGCAAGCAGATTGTTCAGAAGAGTGCTCGATTCTCGTGGATTGGAGGCTATTTGTTTCACACAGGGGCAGACATGCATATCAGGCGATGTGTTCGAGAAGATGAAATCTTTGACATCCTAAAAGCCTGTCACGATGGACCGTGTGGTGGACACTTCGCTGAGCGTAGAACTGGACATAAAGTATTGCAGACAAGATATTACTGGCCTACGATTTTCAAAGATGCAAAGAAATTTGTCCAAGCCTGTGACAGCTGCCAGCGAGTAGGACGACCTGGTCAAGATGATGAGATGCCTCTGAAACCACAATTAGTCATTGAACCATTCGAGCGATGGGCTCTTGATTTCGTTGGACCCATCAACCCATCATCAAATCAGAAAACATATATCTTGGTGGCAACAGAATATGTCACCAAATGGGTTGAGGCAGAAGCATTTCCAAGAGCCACAGAGGACTCTGTCATACAGTTCCTGTTCCATCTATTTGTACGTTATGGCCTTCCAAGGGAAATAATTACAGATGGAGGACCACAATTTGCTGGGAATAGATTAGCTGCAACACTCAACAATTATCACGTCCAACATAAAATCACTACTCCATATCACCCACAGGCGAATGGGCAGGTAGAAAGTAGCAATAAGATAATAGAATCAATCCTAACGAAAACCATTGCGTCACATAGGCGTGATTGGGCTGCCCGACTACCTGAAGCACTCTGGGCCTATAGAACAACATGGAGAAGCACCACCGGTTACTCACTTTATCAATTAGTGTTTGGAAAACAACCCATTTTTCCCATAGAATTCGAAATCCAAACATTACGGACAGCACAGGAAGTTGGCCTAGATCTAAGCGAGGCACAAATCAATCGACTACAGTAGATCAATGAATTGGACGAAATTAGGCTCTCTGCACTACAAAACACAGCATTGATTCAACAGCAGCGAGCTAAATGGCATGATGCGCTCATCAAAAACAAAGTCTTCCATGAGGGAGACTGGGCTCTGTTATACGACTCTCGGTTTCAGGACTTCCCTGGGAAACTCCAGACTCGTTGGTTGGGACCATACGAAATCCAGAAGGTGCATGACAACGGAACCCTTACTCTAATTACCATTGACGGTTCTGGATATGCATTCAAAGTAAATGGCCACCGAGTTCGTCTCTATCGCAAACCACTCACTCGGGAATCCTTCTGCCAGCAGCTACGCCGAGACACTGATATGGAGATTTTAGGAGAGGAAGAGAAATCTTCCTCACCTGTAATTCATTAAGGAATTCATTTTTTTTGCAATTTGTACATAAGTTCTTGTCTTTGAGTCGTTCTTGTACATATGTTTGAACTAAATGTTTTCTTGTCATTTTCGCTATTCCTTTTCTTTCTCAAAATTTCGATTTTTGCCGCTCTGTTTCTAAAAGAATGGCATTTGCGTGTTTCTGTTGTTCCTTTTCTAAAGGAACATCATCTTTGATTTTCTGCTGTTCCTTTAAAAAAAAAAAAAAAAAAAAAAAAGAACGTCTTTGCGTGTTTTTGCTGTTCCTTTTTCAAAAGGAATGGCACTGCGATGTGTTTGCTGTCCTTTTTCTAAAGGCGCAGCATATTTTGATTTCTGCTGTTCCTTTTCCAAAGAAACAACATTTTTGCGTCTTTTGCTGTTCCTTTTCCAAAGGAACAGCATTTTTGGTTGCTGCTGTTCCTTTTTTTCAAAGAAACAGCATTATTTTGTTGCTGTTGTTCCTTTTTCAAAGGAACGGCATTTTGAGTGCTTTTATAGTATTTTTGCTGTTCCTTTTTAAGGAACGGCATTTGCATTTTTGTGATCTATCGTCCTTCGTTGTTTCTTTTTCAAAAGGAACACCACTAGCATACTTTTGCTCTCCTTGTGAAACATCTTATTCCTTTTGCTGATCTAAATTGAGGATGCTTCTTGCCCATATTCTTTCAAGTCTTTAAGATACAGCTATGTACTTGTGCAGTGAATATAAAATCACAACATACCTAAATCCGCAAACCATAAATCGCTATATTTATAAGGCTCTGCATTGCTAAGAGGACAAAAGGAAGGACATACTTATTTCTTATCTTTTGTTGTCATTGTTTTACTAATTTTGCCCTGATTGGTTATCTTTATCATGCTGATCCCTTTAACCCTCTTTGATTATTATTTAGGAATAAGAGCAAAGGGCTTATATCTTCCTATTGAGATGATAAGACTTCTTCCACCATTCCTACTCTTAAGGAGTGTTGAACCACCCTTTGTGTATAAATAAGGAAAAGTACTCTATGAAAAAGAAAAAGAAAATATATATGTGAACATGATATGTGAGATGTCAAATGCAGGATAGGGGGTCTCATCAAGAGCCAGCCTACCATGATCATGAGGATGGAAGTGAAGTGGCATTCCCACTATGGCCACCACACCAGGGATATGGTCCAAAAGGTATATCAAATAATCGAACCTTGGAACGGGAGGTCTCATCACGAGCCGGCCTGCCCAATTTTCGCTCCTTCCTCGTGAATGGCATTATGGTTAACTGGTCACCAAGCCAGCATAATGGTCTACACTTTGACATAACAACATTCCTAAGTATACACAAAGGATCATGGTTCCAAGGGTGAAAAAAACAACTCTGCCAAGGTTATGGACACCTGTCGGCAGCAGAGCACTGTTAATGGTATTGAAGTCACCTTGGTTACACCAATGGGTAAGATACTAATACTCTTTTGTTTCTTATATCCTAGGAACTAATCATATATTATTTCCTGATTTATACATCGCATGAACATCTATTACCACCAATCATGGCAAAGGAAGTGACAATGACCACTTGAGATTTGGCAAGTACGACAGACGTCCTATCCACCAGCCTCATATCATAACACAACAGCCTCTTACGTAATACGCGATCAACTCTCTGCCTCGATTTCGGTAATTCGTTGTCTTTCTAAACATGGCATAATTTCATACGCTGTTCCTTTCTGACTCGGTTAAAGATCGGGTGCTGCTCCTTTATTTGACGGCTGGGACAACCTATCATATTGCGGGGGGGAGGTTAACCTCATTATTCCCTGAATTACGTGTCAGCTCACTATTCGGGAAAGATAGTGTACGACGGTATGACATGGCTTAACGGCATGACATTTCTATTTTTACACAAGTTGCTGTTCATAATCCATTTCTGTTGCATCGTTGCATACTCTGTGTTTTTTTTTCGAAATCTTGCGATTATCACCCTCTCTGGGTTTCAAACAGCACAAGCAGTTGCTGTTCCATTGAGAATCCACAGTGAAACCATGGGAGGAAGGGCAATTCGAAGCGAACCTTAGAAGTTGACAATTTCCGCTGCTGCCCGGGAGATCCTGGAAAGAGCAGGATGGCTGAATTATTTCAGTCGCCTGCAGGAGTCTAATGAAACAGTAGCGATGGAATTTTTGCAGAACCTGCAGAAGGATCACTCCACAGTAAGGGGGAAGCGGATAGCGGTCATCGACGATATAATTGCAGAAGTTTTGGGACTACCAGCCACCGGACCAGTATGGACACTAAATAAGGAAAGATTACAGAAGATCATGGAAATTTTCCAGGACGAAGGCCAGAGCTTGACAATTAAGGGGAAGGGAGTTCTGCCAGCAACGCTAGGAGAACCCTGGACGGAATTAGCAAGAACAGTGCAGAGCTACATCACCTGCGAGGGGAGGAAAGACGTGGTAAGACCACGACATCTTAAACTCTTAGCTGTTTTAAAGCAGAAATGCTCTGTAAATCTACCTGCACTTCTGAATTCATTACTGCATGATGCTGCACGAAGCTTAAAAAAGGCACAGCATGTAGAGTCAGTTGTCAGTCACCATGGGTTAATACGATTAATAGTTAGTCATAGTCTCACCCAGCAGCAGAGCAGCTGGGAAGAGCTGATTGTAATGATTGAGGGGGGATTGACAGCACCATCCCCAAAACGTAAACATTCTACAAGCACACCAGAACGTCCAGAAAAACGCAGAAAATTAGTAAAACAAAAACATGTTGCTAGTGCATCTGAACGACCAGGAATACACCAGGAATCGGCAAAACGCAAGCATGCCACCGATACACCCGAACAGCCAGAGAAGCCCAGAAAATCAGCCCGGTTAGCTCGGATGCAAGGAAGGCTAGAGAAGCCCAGAAAATCAGCCCGGTTAGCTCGGATGCGAGGAAGGCTGGAAAAGCTCCAGGAAAGCACCAGCCAACCAGTGGTAATTGAGGACGAGCAATCCTCACGACTAGAAGTAGAAGAAGAACAAGCTGAAGGAGAAAAGAAAGGAGAGGCCGAGGAAGACGAGTAATCCGAAGAGGAAAATGAGGAAGCAACTGAGCATTCGGAAATAGAAACAGAAGCAGAAGCTGAACAATCCAAACAGGAGGAGGAAATGGGACAGTAGGAAGGTAGCCCACTACAAGACCCAGTGGGAGAAGATGAATTGGCCGCAGTCTTGGCCAATATGGGTAAGTATGGCCAACCTTCTAGTCTAGTACACCTCCACGACAAACCCCAAGAAGAAAACACATCTGAAAAATCACATGCAGTAGAGGCAGAAGAAGGAAATCTGCCTATTCATGATGAAGAGGAGATAAGAGATACTGAACAGGAACAATCTGTTCCCAAGACACCAGAGGGAGTAGGAGCAGAAAAAGAAGTTGCCCAGGAAGAGACGGAACCAGTCGAGGTTCCTACCCCAGAACAGCCAGAGCAGAACAGCGAGGAAGCACCCCAAGAGAAAGACCCAGAAACTAGTCATGGTCCAAACCGCAGCAGACAGCCTGCTGTTCCTTCTAATGAAACGCTGGAAATTAAGAAATTGCGAAAGGAACGACAGAAATTATTGAATACAATAACCCAGCTCCGACAGCAAATTAGAATTCTGAAAGCAAACCAGAGGGTAAGAAAGACCGCAGGGGAGAAAAAGAGGGCCACTGCAGTAAAATCCCGCAAGGCAAAGAGGCGAAGGACCAACAATCGCCCTGCTGTTCAAAACCCTGCTGAAAATCTAGCTGCCGTTCCAAATGATGTTGGGGAACAGCAACAGACTAATATTCGCGTTAAAATAGAAAGGGATGATATGAGGACCAACGACAAGAAAATCCAGACAGAGGCACCACCCTCAGGGGTAGTAAGGGTTCTGAACTCCAAACAACATAATAAGAAAGTTCAGGTAAAACTCTCGGCCTCCACTGACCTATGGAAAAAAGATCCGAAGACAAGAACCTTGCATAAGATGATGAAGCAAGCCCAGCAAGAAGCCGAACAACTTAGAGAGCAAACGGTCCCCCGAGAGAAATATGAAGAGTTACAGCAGCAACTAAGGAACGTCAAGCAATCCAAAATCCAGGCCTTTGAAGGGTGGCGAAAGGAACAAGAGAAAGTTGCAAAGGTAACCCATAGACTAGATACTGTTATCAAGCAGATGGATACCTTGTGTTCTTTATACAATGACGTTTTAGCATGCAGGGCCCCTGCCAAAAACTATGCTTTGTTTTTACTAGAACGGTATTTACAATTAAAAATAAAAGCTGTTAAAGCAGGCGCCCCTATACAAATCAACACTGTCAATGACTTTATAGACTGCTGTAAACATTATGGGGTGAAGGTCCAGAGATTGCTGTGTGAATTTTATTTGCATGACCTCGTGTTAGATCAAGAGACTGAGTTGAACCCTGGCCCTTTTGTTGGAGACATCCAATTACAAGCATTCATTTCATTCAGGGTTAATCAGATTAAGTGGCTCAAAGCCTATAATACTTTCCAGAGGCAGGAAAATGGCCTAGATTTATGGGTAAGAGCTGAGCCTAGGAACCCAGTGCAGTTGTGGAAAGCACATAGAAACCTCATGAGGACTCCGGGTGTCATTGAAACGTTAGGACCCATGCATGAGGCACTCATTCGACAGAGTTTAGAATATTTTCTTTCCATCAAAGACCTCGCCATTGATGCAGCCAAATTTCGGTACCGAATCTCTAATCCAAACATCTAGCTCAGGAAACCATTTAAGTATGAGAATTTTGAATTAGCTGCCAACCGTTTGAACCTCTATGGCGAGAGCATTTTGAAAGCAGGGCCATCCTGGTTAGGATATAGATTTCGCAATCCAATTATTTGGCACCCCGCACCCGGATATCAAGCCCTGTATGAGATGCCTGAGGGGCAAACAGGTCAGTTCTTTGACTATCTAGTCACTCATCATGGTTGTAGGCCTCCGCATGAGATTCCTTCTCCAGCCTATTCTCTCACTGCCTTGCATGTCAACTACAATGTTTTCATGAGGACATGAAACAAGGTAAGCAGGGGGGTGTGTGGAGTACTAAAAGGGTATGCTTTTGATGATCATTTCAGTGGATTTTTAGTAGAATTTGTAAACCTTTTTGCATCATGAATTTGGAAAATAATAAAGAATTATAACAAAACATGTGAGAGTTGATATGCAAGACTTAACCGCTGATAATTGTTATTTTTCTGTGCAGGAAAAGGTGAAAACGAGGAGTTTCCGTTCCAAAGGAAAGGACAAAGACGAGATAACTGTTGTCCCTTTGAAGGGGAGCCGAATGCAAACAAGGCTAAGTAGATCAAAGCAAATCGGCCTGGAAAAGGAGGAGAAGACACCAGCTCGGTGGAGAAGAAAAGAAAAGATGAAGGATTAACAGTTTGGCGAATCCCTCAGGATATTTGATCCTGAGGGATCGCTGCTTTATTTATCTTGTTACTTGGACATCTCCACCATCACCTTTATATAAAGGGACAGCACTGTTAGCTTGAAAAGGATACTTTTTATGTAATTTTCTGTTAAAAATCAACTTTGATCATCGAGTCTCGTTGAGAACTGGTTCATTGTACTTTTGTCTTATGAATTAATATAAACTTGGTGATTATCTCATTTCTGCGTCTGGATTAACTTCAGGCGGTGTACCCTTGGAGGCTAAGGGCCCGGCCCCGGAGGACACTTGCTTCTGTATCACTACGATTTGATTTCTGCGTGGTTTGCTTATCGTTGTTATTCGGTAATCTGATATGCTTTATAAGTTGCTGTTACATGCTCTGTTAAGATTAAATCATTAAGGTTTTTACAGATAGAATTGTGTATTGACTCTGCATTATGTTACTGATCCTTTCAGAGTTGATTGCATGTTATTAGTCTTAACCGAATATTCTTACTGTTATGTTACAGAGCTTTTGTACTGAACATTCGTGTCATAGATTCATCTGAAGTTGTGTTCTTCATGATTGATTGGATTCAGAAATAATGCTGTTCTATTTGGAAGCACATTTGTATCCCTATTAATTAAGATTGATCATATTACTATTCCAGTGTGTTGTGTGCGCATATGATTTACTAGCGCTATTCTATAATTTATCAATAGTTAGTGCTGTTCCATTAGTGTGTTCTGCTTGATTTGCCTTAAGAGTGAAAGATTGTTATTTGATTGTGAAGAGTGCATTTGGGTTAATAGATTAATTTTGGTTATGACTCGCGAGACTTAGTTGTTCGATTTCTGTTCTATTTTAGAATTGCCGTTCCATTCCAGATTTGCTGTTTAATTCTTTATTTGCTGTTCCATTTTGCTATCTGTCGTTTCATTTACTCACATTTGTTGTTTTGGTGTGAGAGACGATCTAAGGCTGTAGTGAGCTTTGGCATTCACTGTCTAGCTCCCAGACCCGTGGTCTATGCTCTAATTTCCTTTCCATCAGTTTCCAAAGGGATGGGTTATCGCTGCCGAACCCTTGACTGATAAGCTGCCTAGTTTTCTGAATGTGTGATTTATTCTTTTGAAGTAACTTAGTTATAGACAAGCATCCATTTACTCTTGTATTTTTAAACACTGTACTACTAGAATTACTCTGACAAGTGATAGCCTCAGACTGAGACACTCTTTGGAATAACAAAACGCTCCCGGATTGACATATTAATGTGAGGTAATTAGAGGTGAAAGAGACCCTTTTTATAGCTCTACACTTGGAGGCTCCAAAAGTCTTAGCCACCTTTTGGTATAACAAAATATTATAGGTGGCTAACAGAATGGAAAGAGGAAAGAGCTCGGGATATCACAGTAAATCAAGGAAAGGCAGATCCAAGTCCACATCGGGGATAGTGTGCTGGAATTGCGGAAAGAAAGGACACCTAAAGAAAGACTGTAGATCTCGGAAGGGAAAAGAAGGAGACACACAGCAAGAAAACAATCATGAAGCAAATGTGACAGGTGATGTGTTACAAGATGCTTTGATTCTTTCTTTCGAAAATGTTACTTATTCTTGGGTTGTAGATTCAAGGGCTTCATTCCATGCCACACCTGATAAGAAATATTTTCATGACTATGTTCAAGGAGATTTTGGACAAGTTTGTTTGGGTGATGATAAACCCTGTAAAATTGTTGGAATGGGTAAAGTTCTTGTAAAACAACGGAATGGAAACCAATGGCTACTAAAGGAGGTAAGGCATGTTCCAGATCCGAAGAAAAATCTGATTTCAACAACGCAGTTAGGCAGTGAAGGTTGTGTGACAACTTTCACAGATAAAACTTGGAAGGTCACCAAAGGAGCGCTGGTAATAGAAAAAGGTGAAAAGGTTGGTACATTGTATTTATGCAATGGTATTTCTAACTATGTTAATGCTTTAACTTCCAAAGGAGCAGATGCAGCATTATGGCATCATAGGCTCGGACACATGAGTGAGAAGGGGATGAAGATTCTTCACTCAAGAAATTTGTTGCCAGGTTTGAAGAATGTTGATTTGGATTTCTGTGAAAATTGCATTTATGGAAAACAAAAGAGAGTCGGATTTCTCAGAGTTGGGAAAGAAAAGAAGAGCGAAAAATTGGAGCTTGTGCATACAGATGTATGGGGACCTGCTCAGGTATCATCTCTCGGTGGCTCTCGTTATTATGTTACTTTTATTGATGACGCAACTAGAAAAACATGGATTTATTGTATTCAGAATAAATCTGATGTATTTGATACTTTCAAGAAATGGAAAGCTTTGGTTGAGATTGAGACAGGAAAGAAGTTGAAGTGTCTCAGATCGGACAATGGAGGTGAGTATTGCAGCAAAGAGTTTGATAGGTACTGTTCAGAGCATGGAATTCGTAGAGAGAAGACAGTTCCAAGAACACCACAAGAAAATGGTGTGTCAGAAAGGATGAATAGAACAATCATGGAGCGTGCAAGGTGCATGAGATTTCATGGAAGATTGCCTTTACAATTTTGGGCAGATGCTGTAGATACTGCTGTTTATCTAATAAACAGAGGGCCTTCAAGTTCCTTGGACGGTGGTATTCCAGAGGAAGCATGGACAGTAAAAAAGGCAAACTACTCCTTTTTAAAGCCTTTTGGTTGTGAGGCCTTTGTCCATATTAATAAAGAAAATAGAACAAAGCTTGAGGCAAAATCAAAGAAATTTACCTTTATTGGATATGGTGCTAATGATTTTGGTTATCGCTTATATGATTATGAAAATCACAAAATCATTAGGAGCAGAGATGTAATATTCAATGAAAAGGTCTTGTATAAGAATCAGTTGCAGGAAAAGAAACAGGAAAAAGAAAGCAAGGAATACGCAGTTCTTGATGAGATATCTGAAAAAAGTAAAGGTGCCTTAAAATAATAATAACCAACAACCATAACAGCAACAACCACCACAACAGCAACAGGCACCTCAAACACCTGAAAGTGGTGTTAGAAGATCTACCAGGATAAGTAGACCCCCTGAACGATACTCTCCTTCATTATATTATTTATTGTTGACTGATTCTAGTGAACCTGAATGTTATGAAGAAGAAATGCAGGTTGAAAGCAGGAAGAAGTGGGAGCTAGCCATGGAAGAAGAGATGGACTCCTTAATGCATAACCAGACTTGGGACTTAGTCAGGTTGCCTGCAGGTAAAACTACACTGCAGAATAAATGGGTTTACAGGCTGAAGGAAGAAGATCAAGGAAAACGGAGGTACAAAGCTAGACTTGTGGTGAAGGGGTTTGCACAAAAGAAAGGTATTGATTTTGATGAAATATTTTCTCCTGTTGTTAAAATGAATTCAATCAAAACTATTTTAAGTCTTGTAGCAGCGAAATATTTACATCTTGAACAGTTAGATGTAAAGACAACATTTCTCCATTAAGATTTAGAGGAAGAGATATACATGCAGCAAACATAAGGATATGAGGTAAAAGGGAAAGAAAAATTGGTGTGCAGGTTAAAGAAGAGCTTGTATGGTTTAAAACAAGCTCCAAGGTAGTGGTATCTAAAATTTGACAAGTTCATGTCTGAACAAGGTTATACTAGATGTCACTCTGATCATTGTGTTTATCTAAAAAGGAAAAATGATGGCAGCTATATTATATTGTTATTGTATGTAGATGACATGCTTGTTGCAGGGTCTAACATGCAGGAAACAAATGTGCTCAAAAGAAAATTGGCAAATTCATTTGCAATGAAGGATTTGGGAGCTGCAAAACAAATCCTTGGTATGAGGATAACTAGAGACAAGAAAAATCGCAAATTAACACTGTCTCAGAATGAGTACATAGAAAAGGTGTTGAAAAGATTTAATATGCAGAATGCAAAACCAGTTAGTACACCTTTTTCTAGCCATTTCAAACTTAGTAAGGAGATGTGCCCAAAGACCCAAGAAGACATGGATTATATGTCTAAAGTTTCATATGCATCTGTAGTTGGAAGCTTAATGTATGCAATGGTCTGCACAAGGCCTGATATTGCACATGCAATGGGATTTGTAAGCAGGTACATGAATAATCCAGGAAAAGAACTTTGGATGGTAGTAAAATGGATTCTCAGATATTTGAGAGGTACCACAAATCAAGCATTATGCTTTGGTGGTTCAAACATTGCTCTACAGGGATATGTTGATGCAGATATGGCAAGTGATAGAGATAACAGGAGGAGCACTACAGGATATGTATTTACTGTAGGTGGAACAACTGTCAGTTGGGTTTCAAAAATCCAAAGTGTTGTTGCACTTTCAACAACAGAAGCAGAGTATGTTGCTGCTACAGAGGCTAGTAAAGAAATGATTTGGTTACAAAGAGTTATGTGTGAATTGGGTAAGAAGCATGATATGGGCACGCTATATAATGATAGCCAAAGTGCCATTCATCTTGCAAAGAACTCAACATTTCATTCCAAGAATAAACACATACATCTCAAGTACCATTTCATACGGTCAGTATTAGAATATGGAGAGTTGAAGCTGGAAAAGATACACACTAGCCAGAATCCTGCAGATATGCTAACAAAAGTTGTAACCAGGGAGAAACTAAGAATGTGCTCAGTTTCAATTGGTCTTCAAGGATGACGATGAAGATGAGGAACAACCAGGTCCAAAGAGGAGTCATTTTCTAACAAATGAAGCAGCGGTGGAGTTGCTACAATCAGTCTCCAAGTGGGAGATTGTTGGGTGTGGAGCCTAATTATCTTGTTTACTTTGTATCACAACATTGGACCCCTGTACCTTAAAAGGGGCGACAACACCGCCCATAATTAATCGCTGCCGTGGGGGGGTCCAGGGGGGGTGGCAGTGCTTTTCGGAGCACCCCCCTGGCGGGGGTTTTCGGGGGAAACGCCCCCAAAGCTAAAAACAGATGTAAAATTGCCTTGTAAAAGTATAGTAATTTCTAGTCAATCTAGGCCATTCATTCATAAAATGATCTAACGGTAGAAGTTATGTTTAGATTAGGGTTTTTTGCCTAGAAGGCAACCCCTCGCTTTTATGAGGGCATTGTATTGTGGCTGTGTATTGTATGTGTATTCTCGGAGCGAGAAACAGAGAGGGTGATTGTGAGAGAGAACAGAGGATATTACAGTGGATTTGCTGTAGGTTTTGTCTCTTCATTTTTGCTGGATAATAGAAGGAAGGACTGGCTGTTCGGGGTGGACGTAGCCCAAACTGGGTGAACCACGTATATCTATGTCTCTCTAGTTTTATGTGTTTTGTGTGCTTTTATTTTCCGCATATTTTATGTGTTGCATTGCTCTGTAATATTTAATTTTCTAACATCTAAATGCTACAAGTGCCTCAAGAAGGTGACCAAACAACTTAAGGAAGCCCGAGGTAAGAAGACGAAGGTAGTGAAAGCAGGAATAAATATCCAAGTGTGAGATTGAAAGATGGCTCCCTATTTTGAAGATTTCTCCAACAAGTAAAGGTTGTGTGAGGACACACAATAGCTTAGGGATGGGAGGATGTTGGTATGCCGAAATGCTCTATTTTTACCTTCTTCCTATTACAAAACCACAATTATTAACCTTTGTTTTATCTCCATAAACCTTCTCATCATGCACTAGTCCAAGAATATTTTTTATTCCTACACAAAATTCATATTTCATGTTTAAGGTTTATTAGGTGCTTAATTAATCATTTTAAATAGATTTTGTGCCTTTAATATTTCTTGTTACTTATATTTACTTTCCCAAAGTATTTGATAAGATAAAGTACTAATCATTATATCAGCCTGATCGAGTGCAGGTAGATTCCTGCACCACCGCCAACTATCCATTCCGTGATCTCCACAATAGTTCGATCACTTCATGCGGGCATCTTGGTCCACATCGCCCAGTTCGGTTGTAGTCAGTTGAAGTTGAACTCAAGTGAAGGATAGCCAGGATATGGTCGAGGATAAGGTCTACGACCAATGATTAGTTCGCATCTTATTATAGCCATTGGCTTAATTTTGTAATTTTGTTTGTCATTCCGTTCAGCCAAAAGGCTCGATTTGGAACGACTTTGTAATTTTCGATTATGGCCATAGGCCGAAAGGATTTATAAAGTATAGCTCTTAGATAGAATTAGGTTAGAGATAGAAAGTGCGACTGTAATTCTGGTTAATTTGTAATCTCGTTGTTGCCCTCGTTCTGTACTGGGCTTGAACTCATAATCTATATTTTCTGATCGGAATTAATACAAGAAGCGGTGCCATGATTTTTCTCACTCTCCGTTTAATCTTTCATTGATGCGTTGTTAAAAGTGCTGAAGAGTTTCGTTTCCTAAAACTAGAAGCGAGCTGGTTGGCTAGGGCCCAGCCAACCCAACTCGTTTACCCTCGTGCTTTCATTATCTTAAAGGTGTGTGTTAACTTTGTTTATTTGCAGAAGTGTGGTTTAAATATTAATTTCTTTCTTGCTTAAGAATATTGATTTATTTCGTTAAAAATTCAAAGTGTGAAAGGATCCGTTGTATGGACGTCAAATTGAATTAATCTATTTTCTACAAGTTCTTTCTTGGCTTACTTTCGCTTGGATCGTGCAGATAGATTATTCCTACACCAATGCATGTAGGATTATGTATTCTTGTTTGCTAGTTTATTTACAACAATTATTTTATTCTTTTTCCTTTATATGATTTAATCTATTTATGCAAGTAAGTGTTTATTATCAGAAGGAAGCATTTCCAATATTAAAATCTAAACTCTTGAAGATTAGGAATGAATTAGTGAAATGGAAAAGAATGTTGTTGCAATATCTTAATTTATGTCTACACCTCACGATTTAAGGAGAAGGATTAAAAGTAATCTGAAATATTATAGTGAACCCTTTTTGAGTTAGATTTGGTCGCATGAAAAATATCTTTGACTGAAGAAGGTCTGCTTTAAATTTTGAAGATTGTTTTCATCTTAAAAGTTTATTTGTATTGCAAGGTTCAGTTGATTGAAGCATTCTTTTTCGTGTGCAAGTTATTTCAAAATTCTGCTCGCATTTACAATTCTTTTTATAGTTAACGTGCCCTTTTATTTTTCAAAAGTAAATTGGAAAAATTTGTGTAGGAAGCTCGGTTCTGGTACAAAAACTAGTGTCTTGTTACTGGAACAGAGTGCTCCAAGCCTTGAGGCTTAGAGCCCCTACATGGAGACATATGTTTTCATTATAAATTTAAAACATACTTCTCACATAAGTTCTGTACATGTACTAGTGCAATTACATTGCAGGAGTATAGGAACGTCCGCTTAGTGTGAGAAGGAAAATCATTTAGAAGGTAGATCTTTTCAAGTGCCCACTTGTTAAACTTCCCAACTTATACTGAGGATAAAACATAGAATTTTACTTCAGCAGTTAAGATTATTTACAGCATTGTGAAAGTTCCTTTATTTGATTTCTTCGCAAATGCATTCTTTTACATTCCAGCACTAGAATTACTTTGGTGTCAATTTCCTTTGAGATTGTTTTTTGTTTGATTTTGCAATATTTCAATTGAGAAGTAGAAATAGAAATAGGAAAATTTCATACCACTTCTGGCATTACCTGTGCTTCATCTCTAAGTCTACGGACCTTAGGTTGACAATTAAGTGTTGAAGGAGCTTGCTTAAGTGCAATTACTTCACCCACAGTTCACTGACCATGACGATGCTCACTCATACTCAGTCAGTACCACAATTGGTCATTTCACTCGGTTGAAGGAGGATTTCATTAAAGTTGTTTGGTGTTGAATTACAGGGATGGTAAATACAATCAGATGGGAGCTGCAAGTGAACGATCATGTTGGCTTTCGACAAATTTGGATTCATGGGCGAAATTGTGTGACATTATTTCGTTCTAGGGTTTGAAGGTTTTGAGAATTCCAATTTGTGGAGCTCAAGGAGGATTTCATTAAAGTTATTTTTTGATGTCAAATTGCAGCAATTTTAAATACAATCGAACATAAGCTGATATTTTCTCCAAGTTGAAAGTGAGGTCTCGATTGCATCATATTGAATTGCGGATGTACATCTTATAACATTAACAACGAATTAGAGGGTTGTCATAGGGTGAATTCAAAAATTTGGATTCATAAAGATTATTGTGTGACATAATTCGATTTTAGGGTTTGAAGATTTGGAGAATTTTCATGGGTTTGCTAGTGTTTGCAAGAGATCTAGAGACTTTTTCTAAGTTTCTCTTTTTGGGTTTGCATAGGGTGACTTCAGGTAACTTATTATGTTGGTTCAGGAAGGAAATTGCAATTTTCTATTGTATTTTCTTGATAGGCTTCATGCCCTATACAGTGATTTGATAATAGGTGTCCTCTTGTCTTCGAAGACATGGTTGAAACTCTTTCTTTTATGTAGAATCCTTAGTATCTATAATCAGATGTTGTGTGATTTTTTATTTTCTCTTGGTGAAAGAGATTTCCTTGAAACATTCTATCTTGATGACATTGGAGCCTTATGCTTTGGGAGTAGTTTTAGACATTAAAATTTTTTAGTCTTGTATAATCTATAATTAAATCAAATGTGAGGATGGTTTTTCCATTCTTTGCTAAAGGTCTAGAGAATTTTGTTGGGTTTCTAATTTCTGTGGGGTTTTTAGTGTTTGCACAAGAACTGATGAATTTGGGTGGGTTTTTGGTTTTCGTGGGTTTCTAAGTGTTTGCAAGCGATAGCTCCACATGACTTGTATTGTGCTACTATTGTGTCTTAGCACCTTACATTAGGCTCAATTTATAAGTTTCCTAGGCTAAGATTGAAGGTCAAAATTAGGATGTCAATTTAACTAAAAATAGCTAACAATACTTTCCTTCAATATTCAATTTTATGAGTTACAGTATGTACACTTTCATAAAATTTAACGATGTTGTCCCTTATTGCATAAACAAGGAGGTCTCACACACTAATTTGGTGTTTCTTGTGACCTTAAAATTAGATTATTATTTTAGGGGTGGAATGAGTGGTTATTTGCGCCATAATGAAACAATTGAATTAACATTTTCTTGCGGTTTAGGATATAATTTCCATAGTTTTGTTGAGGCATATGATCTCCTTCAAGGTCTAATGCTATGTAATACCCCTATTTACAGCTTTTAGAATTAGTGAATAAACCTAAGGTTCAGGTGGACCTAGGGAATAATTATGTATGAACATATTATTTTTGAAATTAATAAATAAGTGTGGAATTAATATTAATGTGTAAATACAAAGTATTTAGAACAGGAATTCTTATCCATGAGGATGGACCAGAATCCCAAGACTTTCCCAAAAACTCTCTAGAAATCCTTGGAGAAAAATTAAATAAATAAATTTTATTAGATAGGAGAAAAAGATCTAATAAAATCCTCAGTAAAGTGGAAAGTTACTGAGAAGGGGTAAGTGTTAGTATGAATCTTTATTTGAAGTGTACGAAGAAAGACCACTTTAGCAGCGCATAACTTACAGCCCTAACAGCAGAAATGACTGCTAATATCTTCAGATATGCAATTAGATGATCAAGACAAATGCTGCAAAAATCTAGATCTATGCATTAGAAGACATTAAACAATAGAAAAATAAGATTTACTCCATAGATCCAATAGACAAGACAAGAATATATCCAATGAATAATTTTATTAATGGCACTTGGGAGGAAAACAAAAGAGGGTGTTCCCTGTTCTCCTCAATGGGATGGGTTATTGTGAGTCCTCAGCACTTAGGATTTAGAACTTCTCTCTCCTAATGGTGTAGAAAACCCAGACAAAAATGGAAAAATATGGCTATGATTATGGATCAATAGCCAGACCAAGTGTTGAGATCCAGAGTGATCTTTAGGCAACAAAAGGTGACAAATGAATGGGAAAACCCTTCTATTTATAACAAAATATTGAGTTAGTCTAGAGATTGGTGCATAGTTAAAATTTTATTAACCAAACCTAGATCCAAATTTTATGGCATATTTTATTATATTTGTTGGAGGGAAAAAGAATTTGACTTGAGTCAAATCCCTTTATTTGTAAATAATAAATAAATAAATGATTTATTTATCATTTTAAGAATGTGATTAAGTAATAATAAATAAATAATTTATTTATTTATCATTTTAAGGATATGGTTGAGTAATAATCAAATAAATAATGATTTATTTAATTATTTAAGGGTGAATTAGACATATTTAACAAAGAATATTATTTAAATAAGATTTAAACAATTATTCTTTAGAAAATAATAAGATAAATAATGATTTATCTAATTAATTTCCTTGTTTTGGGTTAAATATAACCATAAATATTAATTAAACTTCTGTTTAACTAATTATTTCTTAAGGAAAATCAAACAAATGTATATTTATTTAATATTTCCTTATGGGGTTTCCTGTTCAGACCATAAACAACTTAATAAAGGTGATTTACTAAGTTATTTTCATAGTGAAAGAAATTTTACTTGGAGTAAAATTGGTCTTACATGGTGTATTTGGGTCCATCTAATGATAATAGGTTAGATGACCAAAAAATGGTGTAACAGATTTCCCTCCAGCGTGCGAGCGTTAGGAGCTAATCGTATGACCGAAGTACGTTTTAAGAACTCAATCACTAGACATCGAAGGGGAAGTCAAAGAGAGAGAAGTATAAGGTAAACCAAAGTGTTAAAAGAACTAGACCCTGAGGAGGCGACTTGCAGGTGCGACAAGTCTTTTTGAGTGAGTACCTGCTATAGGCGGCGGGAGAGGCATACCTATGCTTGCCGAGGCAATAGTACAAACAATAAGGTGCCCGGAAAACCACGGAACACAATAATAAATCATATGCTAGCATAAACATGAGCCAGATAAATAACGTGATAATGAATCCCATATACATATTGTGCCTGGGATAACAGCCAGGACTTGTACAACAATAGCTGAGTACATGAGATATAACTGCAACCTAGATGCCCCTAAAAATAGGAAAGGGCTCTGAAAATATCACTGATACATGCAAACAAAATGGTGCTGCAAGCGGCTAAGGCCGACATCATCAAATGTATGGAGCTGCATTGAAGGCTGTGATGAGGAGGTCATCCGAGTGTGTGGGAGGCTACCTGTAGGGCCACCCCCTCATGAGGGCTGGGACACCTCACACACACTCGGGAATCATCGATGTCGGCTGCTGCATCACTGAACCATCAAGTATACAGATCTCGATCATGTTGAAAGGAGCTGGAGTTGAGAAACAATCAAGTCAAAGGTCAATAATGAGTCCCTTTTCCTGATCCGAGGCACTGAACTAGAGTGGAAGCTAGAACCAAGGTACACCACCCTCTAGACCTATCTTCTAGAATGAATGAGTTGATGCCGAAGGAGGTCCGTCGTAGGTGAGGCAATAAAGGATCCTCAACTACGACATGAGAGAAAATAGTAGAGTGACTGACAGACTGACACTAATGATGATGATGAAATGGAGGGGAAAGAGTAGCGAACAGACGACTTCCCTTGTTAGAGCATAAAGGGCACGAATGAACTGGCTGCATCATGGGGGATAGGGGACAGTGGGTCTAGAGGCCATAACGTGTGACACGAGAGAGAGAACAAGCAATGAATGATGGAGGACTATGGCGAGATGTAAAGGGACTCGGGATAGAATCCATGAAAGCAATGATGACTCAAATCAGATGCTCTAAACAAGGGTGACTTGATGGTGCTGCCACATATGAAAAGGGTCCAATGGGGACCATAAAAGCATGAGTACTAGATGGTCACTCATGACGAAAGTCAACACGAGTGTGGAAAAGTATGGAGGCAACATGGTGCCCCATGTATGAGTGTTGCAAGTGAAGAAATTCAATTTTTAGGAAGGGTGAAGTGGCGCTTCGTGGACAAAATGTGTCCTGGTGAAGTATCAAATCACAAAAAGCTAATAGATACCCATTTGAGGGCTTGATGAGATCTTTCCAATGGTGTAAACGGTTCGTCAATTGAGCTACGGTTTGGGTCGCAGTAAGCGAAAGAAAAATCAGGGTTTTCTTTTAATAAGACATTTTCCTTCCAGATTCACTCATTTATCGGTGGAGCTGTTGTGAATGTCGTGAGGAGAGGAGGCCTTAAATCTTGCGGCAGTTGTAGCAGATGAATTGACCATTGGAAGTTGAGATCTATCAATTGTAAGTAAGATGTCTAATCCTACTCTTTTATTTCATTGGGTTGAAATTTTAGTTTAGGTACCCAGAGCTCATGACCAAGCTAGGTCGCATTTTTTGGGGTCTGTTCTACGTCCTGGGTAGCAGATAATGGGCAGAAAACTGCGACCTATCCTAGGAAATGACCTGGAAAATGCAATATGTTAGAGAAAGGGGTTTTCAGTGCTGTTTTTGGCTGATATCTAAGATTTGTATGGTTGAGGGGTATAGGCGCCCCCAAGCATGCTATGGGTATGCAAAAAGTATTTAGAAAAAAGGGGAATCTAAACACATTTTCATGATGTGGTGTGCTATTTATTCTTGGTTTGGTTATGCAGTTGGAGAGAGGAAATAGATGATTACCAATCTCTTTTGGTATTGCATATATGAATCAAATGGATATTTTAAGTTTTCGGGTTGGCATGCGTGGTGTTACTATCCCAAAGAGAGGATTTTGAGATATTGAACTGATGTTCGCCCAGAAAACCGATAGGTTGGTCAACCACAATGTCTATGAGACTGGGTTGTTGATGAAATATGAAGGAATGATGAGGGGTATGATCCCTGGAGTGATCGTGAAGTGATATGGGACTCTATAGGTTCTTCTAAATGTGGAAAAATAATGGGACTAGAGTCGTCACAACTAGCTTCACTTGGAGAGTGGTGGAGAACTGCTTCTCCTGGGCTCTCCAATATGTGTGCCCCCCTTACCCAAACATTGGGTGTCAATGTAATGGCCACAAGGTGCATGTGATTCGAATGCATGAATTCGATGTAAGGGGGAATAGATAAAGTCAGGAGTGGTGGTTACTTCCATAATGTCATCATCGTAATAGAAGATGGGGTGACTGATGGAAGAAAGACCACCTAACGTGGCGAAGTGACCTTACTCCTCCTCATGAGAGGAGAGGTTTGCATGCGCATCGTCACTAGGGGTGACAGAGGAGGAAGCAGACAAAGGATCTGTCGATGTTGAGACTAGGGAGGGTGCCGAGGGGAGGTCAGGCGAAACATCAGGGGAGGTTTCATCGGGGACTTCTGACCAAGGACCCGTGATCTCGACATCATAAGGGGGAATGTGGATGGGAGCATATGTGTCTTCTAGAGTTGCTGAAGCAAGATGTGAGAATAAGGGGGTGGTTGACTCACTACGCTCAGCCTCGAATTGGCGTAAGGCTTCTAAAGAGGAACAATACTCTTCGAGGCGAGGGCAAAAGTGAGTGTAGTGGCCATGGAAATCACACAAAGCACAGGGGTGATTTGTGTGCAATGGTTTGAGTTTCAGGATTGAATCGGGTATAGTGACATATACCTCTGGGATATTATATTCTGGAAATGTCTCGTTGACCATGGAATTAAGGTGAGGAAACTCTGGACAAGTATGGGTGGCGTGGCCGACAACATCACACAAAGCACACTGGATGGTATGCTGTGGAGGCTGAGAAGGGGCAGGGTTTGTCGAGGTGGCCTTGTCCTTTTATGCCCTCTTGTGAGATTTTCCCTTCTTACCCGAAGCGGTCACAACGAGAGGTGGTTCTTGTTGAGGTGAATGAGGCATTAGTGTAGCAGGAGAAGTCATAGGGACCGGTTGAACCGGGGTCAAAGCAAGATAAGGTTTAGGCTGATCGGGTGGGGTCGCGGCTGGACGATCGAGGTAGCAGACAGGAATCCTAAGAGTCAGGTTAGGAAGAGAGAGGGTGGCCATAATAGGTACAGTGTACACTCCTGGTGGGGGAGCTAGGAACAGTATTTGACTAGAGGGGTAATGACTAGGCGGGACGGTTCCAAGATGGTTGAGGCTTGGAGGAACCATTCCCGGAGAATAAAGGTGTTCATGAGTACCAGCTGAAGGTAAAGGGCCAGGACAAGAAGGTTCAGTAGGCTGATCAGAGGACATCATGAAAATCTGGTAATCGGGGGAACCAGATGGAAGAGGTTGAGTGGCCACCTGTCCTTCAGGTGGTTGGGTATCCCTGCTGAGGGAAAGGATCATTAAGCACAGCCAGTTGACTAGGTGCAGGGCTGGGAGGAATGGAAGGAATGGCTTGCTGTCCTCTCAAAGTTGCTTGAGACTCCCATAGCTGTCGCATCTGTGGCAAAAGGGGACAATCATGCGTATAATGATTATAAACACCACAACACGAATAGGGTTTGTTCATACGAAGAGGCCTGTCCTACTTGGACTGAGTACCTTGTTGCTGGTTTGTAGTGTTAGGAGCATTACCTTGATTAAGTCCATGATTACCAGAGGCAGCTTGATTTTGATTGCCTTTCCTCTTCCTTTTTGGGGGAGGAGGATTAATCATGCCCCTCTTTGCATACACCTGCCCCAGGGGGGTGGTGGTTGTTGTTGCGGGGGTTGAGAAGGCAAGGGAGGAGGAGGCGCTAGTGCTGGAGGCACTAGAGCACCAGGCTATGAATACGGATAATAAGGAGGTTGGGCAGCAGTGTGTTAAACAGGAGGTTGGGCAAAAGGAGGAGGCATGCCGTATCTTGGATACATGCTACTGGGAGGGGGAAAGTGCCGGAGGTGCTGGCCCCGCCCTGAGAGAAACCATATCCCATGGGAGGTTTAGCATACGGATTAAAGAGAGCTCCAACGATACCGTTGGCGGCGTGAGATGCCCTCGGTGCATTGGCACCACCAGGTCTGGGAAGATCAGGTAGAACGGTATAAACATAACCCGACTGAGCGTAGATCAGGTCATATTTTAATGCAATTTGGAGAGTGGCTTCTTTGGTTTGAGGAAATTGCGATGCGACGTCTTTCCCAATAAGCGGTAAGAGAGTCCTAAGAAACCAGTCCACGTAGACATGGTTCTCGAAGGGAGGGGCTCGACATAGGCTCCTTCTTCTTTTCCATTCCTGAACATGTTCGGATAGGTGGGTCGTAGATGATTGATGGAAAGAGGTCAAGAGCTCGGTACCAGTGTCGTAATTCAGGGGAAGCTGGAAATAAGACAAAAAATCCCGGGCCAGAGTCGAAAAGGTGGTATGAGAGGAGGGGGCCTGATCGACATACCACTTAGAAGCTTCGCCTGTAAGCGTTCGTTGGAACAACCGAAGATTAATAGAGTCATCGGTAATGGAATTAGATGAACACCACATGTGGAAAGATCAAGTATGACTTGAAGGATCTTCTCCAGCAAGACCTTAAAACTTTGGGATGTCTGAAGGGAGCTTTGTTGGCATAGTAGGCCAACTAGCGTCATGGTTTATAGGGTCGTTTATCAACTGGTCAAAATCGGGGAGGCTGAGGCTTGCCATGAAAGGGAGCAAGGGTGTAGCCAAGACAGTGTCCGTTGCGGTCCCACTAGTGGTATTCCTAGCCTAAGTGCCGGGGTTACCACCAGCAGCAGGTCCTGCACCAGACTTGGTGGAGGTGTCAGGAGGAGAACTGAAGGCAGAAGGAAAACCCAAAGGACCAGAAGAAGAGTAGGTGTGCGGACTCGGGGGAGGACTAACTCGAACTCTATATGGAGGAGTAAGTCTTCCAACCGGAAACTGAGGATGAAGGCCAAGAAGTCTCTAGGATGAACACCGTGGTGGCGCAATGGTGACGACAGAAACACGACACAAGGGAAAAAGGGACCAACAAGGGCAGGGAGGTGCAGGATCAAGTGATTAAAATGTCGAAACAAGGGCAAAGAGGTGTAGGATCAAATGATTTCAATGTTTTAGAGTCTTTGCTTGGCGGTGTTAACCAAGCCCTTTTTCGCTTAGGGTGTGTGTGTAAAAGTGTGTAAATTTTAATTTTTAAACCCATAAATTTGTAGATAAAAAAAATTTCTATTGTATAGCTGTAAATAACCCTGCAAATGACAGTATATAGGCCTTCAAAACAGAAAATAAACAGTTAATAATGCAATAATCTAAACTCAAGAAGGTGGGCCTCTCAAAAACTAGTCTATAGGTGAGTAAAAAATTAATCTAAACACACTAAAATAGGCTAATAGATCTTGGATTAAGAGGGATAGAGATCTAAAAGACAAAATCTGCTGGAAAGTGGTGCAGAAAACAACAACAAATCAGAGGAAAATTGTTGTAAAAAAGAGGTGGTGAAAGGCTATCTCCAGGAAGGAAGCGGAGTGCCCCCTAAACGAAAACCCAAACAAAGCTAAAAGAGGATATTTGGATGGATAACAAGCCAATATAAAGTGGATCTGAAGATGAGGTATCAGATCTAGAAAAATGGCTGAAAACTCTGAAATTTCAGACAACCTGCAACAGCAAACACTAGTCCACAAAAAGTGGAGGGTACTGAAGCCCTAGGGGGCTAGGTTCCCACTTAGTTGAGCGAAACAGAACAAGTACAGGTCAAAAATGGGTGGAGACAGAGGTCAGACAACCCTGAACAGAGGCTCAGCAAAACCCAGAAAACTTTCAGAAAAATCCCTGCAGAAAGTCCAGGTCGCAGTTTTTGGCCTATTTTCAGTAGAGTTCGCACTTTTTGGGCTGTAAAGTGCGTCCTGGAGATCTAGGTTGCAGGTTTTGGGAAGAAAAGTGTGACCTACACTTCAGGCACTCTCAGCGGAAGGTTTTAGAAAAAATTGTCGTCTCAGCTGTGGCTGATGCCTGTCACCTACGCAATGGGTCCGAAAACACGCAAAAGTTAGAATTTTTATCGTTTTATGGTTTTATGGGTTAAAAAAAACATCAAGAATAAGCAAAACAAGGGGCTGAAGAGAAATCCTAGGGTTTGAAGTAGTTGGATATGCAAGGATCAGAAAAAACGACAACGATCGTAATGGTAAACCCGTGTGGAGTCACTGGTTGTTAGTATGAAACTTTATTCGAAGTGTATGAAAAAAGACCACTTTAGCTACGCATAACTTATAGCCCTAACAGCAGAAATTACTGCTAATATCTTCAGATCTGCAATTAGATGATCAAGACAAATGCTGCAAAAATCTAGATCTATGCATTAGAAGACATTAAACAGTAGAAAAATAAGATTTACTCCATAGATCCAATAGACAAGACAAGAATATATCCAATGAATAATTTTATTAATGGCACCTAGGAGGAAAACACAAGAGGGTGTTCCCTGTTCTCCTCAAGGGGATGGGTTCTTGTGAGTCCTTAGCACTTCAGATTTAGAACTTCTCTCTCTTGATGGTGTAGAAAACCCAGACAAAAATGGAAAAGTATGGCTATGATTATGGATCAATAGCCAGACCAAGTGTTGAGATCAAGAGTGATCTTTAGGCAACAAAAGGTGACAAATGAATGGGAAAACCCTTCTATTTATAAAAAAATATTGAGTTAGTCTAGAGATTGGTGCATAATTAAAATATTATTAACCAAACCTAGATCCAACTTTTATGAAATATTTTATTATATTTGTTGGAGGGAAAAGAATTTGACTTGAATCAAATCCCGTTATTTGTAAATAATAAATAAATAAATGATTTATTTATCATTTTAAGGATGTGATTAAGTAATAATAAATAAATAAATGATTTATTTATCATTTTAAGGATATGGTTGAGTAATAATCAAATAAATAATGATTTATTTAATTATTTAAGGGTAAATTAGTCATATTTAACAAATAATATTATTTAAATAAGATTTAAACAATTATTCTTTAGAAAATAATAAGATAAATAATGATTTGTCTAATTAATTTCTTTGTTTTGGGTTAAATATAACCAGAAATATTAATTAAACTACTGTTTAACTAATTATTTCTTGAGGAAAATCAAACAAATATATATTTATTTAATATTTCCTTATGGGGTTTCCTGTTTAGACCATAAACAATTTAATAAAGGTGATTTACTAAGTTATTTTCAGAGTGAAAGCAATTTTACTTGGAGTAAAATTCATCTTACATGGTGTACTTGGGTCCATCTAATAATAATAGGTTAGATGACCAAAAAATGGTGTAATAATAAGAATAAAACTGAGCTGAGGAAAAGCTAGTTTTAAAAGAATCTTTAGTGGAAAAAACAAAAGAAAATCCTAGGCTAAGGGAAACAACATCCCAATATAGTGGGACACAGTTATGGAAATAGATTGAGGGAAAGCAAGCTTAAATAAGCCATTACTAGTGTGACAAAGGGGTTGTCTACACTGACGAATGATTGGTCTCTACTCGCGGGAGAGCTGTGGAATAAGCTCGTGGTTGAGAGGAAAATAGTCTTTATACATCGGTATGTGGTTCTTGTGATTTTTTCTGCCTACTAAAAATTAGAAATTTATTTTAATGTTATGTTTTTACAATAAATCTGAAAGTGTAGTTAGAGGCTAAATAGAAATCAAGAGAAATAAAGATACGTTTCTGTAACATGCTATTAGAATTGAAATTTTATAAATTGTTATACAAAGTTAAGTAATGGATTATCTGTGTATTGTACAGTGTTTATTTTAGTGTTTATTTTTCCATATGTATTTGATAGAGTCCCAACTATAATTTAATATAGTTAAGTCTCAATTTATGTTACATAGACTCAAGAAATTCAATTAGATAAACAAGCATAATCTCTAAACCCGAGAAAATGGTCTAAATCTGATGTTTATTTCTAAGTATAATTATGGAAGTAAAATGAGAAATAACATGGTATATATAATGAATACCAAGTACTAAACACTGTCAAAAAATTAGACAGACATATATATGCAAATCTAAATAACGGTGATAGTACAAAAAGTCATATGTCAACAAGTTTGACAATGCTGATATAACATTCAGATAGGAATATAAAATAGAGATTATATATATATATATATTCCATAAAAATATAACAATTATTAAAGAGAAATTAATTCAACGTAAAGACATACATATGCCAAAATAATATAGAGGATAATAAAATATGCATTATTCCAATTTCCTATAAACAAATTGTCAAATATAAATCCTCGAGAGGAATGGAGGATCTACTATTTATGATACTACAATTTGGAATTGTAGAGTGAAACTAGAATTACAGTAGGATCACGGCTCTAGTATAATATTAAAGAGCTAAGACAAAACATGCCGACTTGAGAAAATGTTGTAGAGTCTTCATTGATCCAATGACCGACCTGTGAATGAGATAAATTGTCTGTAAGATGAAGTGGTAAATGAAAAAGGTGAACAATACAGTACGAAAAGAGCATACCATCAAACCTGAAATAAAACAACGAAACTGAAATTAGAATTATACAAAGAAAAAATTAAGGAAATAAATCCTAAGATTAAGAGGTAAGAGGATACACTTGGAAATAATCTTCAATACTTGGTCTTCTTCTTGTACCTACCGTAAGAAAAGATTGTGAGCATAGATGAATTGAAAATTCAAATAAAAGCATTAACGAAGAAGTTGAATAGTTCCATTACAAACATGGGAAATGAGGTATACAAACTTGTTGAAGTGCTGGACAATCCTTGAAAAGGGACAACAATATGGGTAATGATTACCCATGTTAGTTTCAGAAAATTAAAAATAAGTTTAAGAACAGAGTATCAAAAATAAAATGTACGTAATTTCTGAAAAAAGTGAAGTACTATTAAATATAATTAGAAGGAGAGGTTATCAAACCTTTGTGCAAAGAAGGCTTTATGTTAGAAGTCTGGGTAAATCTTGGTAGATACGCGGTCCTTCGAAACCAAAGTTAATATACAAAAGTACGATTGTAAAAGTAAACCTGGGTATATACTATTCAGATTAACGAAGTACTCTAAATTACATGACTGACTTCCATACACTTAGAATTCACAGTTATGTACTAATAATATAAGTTAAAATAAGTTATGGATTTTAATCATTTATATGAATAGTATAAATGTAAAGGAATTAAAATAGCTTGAGTTAAATTCAGCTACATAAATATTATAGAGAAAAGAACTTGGAAACATCCTATGCATACATATAATATATCCATGGTATTATTTAAATGCAATTAACAAAGGCTACCACAAGAGTAAACAATAGGAATTGTATTATTTAAATTTAAATAACGAAGTCTACAATGAAAGTAAATAAAGAGTAAACCTGGAAAAAGTAAATGAATCCAAACATTAAAAAAAAAATTACATATCATTCTGCCGAACATGACTCATAATCTGAGCGAACTGATAGACAGTGAAATTCAAGAATTGACAGTCAATAAAATCTGGAATCCATCGAGAAAGAAACATCCATTCCTACTCTAATATAAGAAGTAGTAATATGTTATATATTTGATACAAGCGTAATGAATATAAAGATGGATTATCATGAAGAAGAAACAATATAATATGATACACATAATTACGCATGTTTATGTCAGCATGGAGCATAAACAAAACCATATGTAAAATGCAAAAATAAATACATTAAGAGCCGAAGTAGAAACTGTTATGAGATTAGAGTAATCTCAGGACTGTACATCAATTTGAATAGACCATATAGGGGAAAGCCAATTAATATTGTTTGAAGAAATTCTTATGCAAACAACAGTAATAAAATACTCGAGAATTGGATGGAAACTAGATTCATTTCCTGTGTATCATATAAAACTAATTCATCACATTGATTAATTAAATCTGGAAAATACAATGCATAGAGATATTCTCTGTGTGAAGGGAGTTACAAAAAACGGTTTCAGAAATCTCTCTGCAACATTACACAGAAGAGTGCTTGTGCTTGAGGACAGATAGAAATTAATCCTCCCTTCATTTTATGAAGGAATTAAATTAGAAATTCAAATAGAACAATTTTTCAATTACAATTTGAAAATAGGGGTTTCCAATTTAAAATAAGGAGGAGTCTTAAAGAAATTGCAAGGATTCGAAGAGGTTAAACTCTAATTCATCTAACACCCAAAATCGGGAAATGAGATTTCAAAAAACCCCAAAGCCCAGAATTATCATAATATATAGCAAGAGGATTGAATTAATCAAACGCAGCAAAAATGGATAAATCTGAGTTCGAAAGCACCTTGTAAATTGATGAGAATGACTCTCGAAAGCCTAGAATATTCATATGATAAGGTATACTGAAATTACAAACTTACCCCTCTGCAAAAAGCCGCGAGTTAGATACGTTGGCTGAAGGAGGGCATGCTTAGGAATGCCAGAACAAAGTGTGGGCTTTGTATATCCAACCATGATAAAATTACAGTTAAAATATCAAAACAAGACATGCATAAAGTATATTACGATGAAAATAGAGAGAAAACCTAGCGAATAAATAAAACAGGAAATTATTAATAGTAACAGTACTTACGTGAGATAATAGTATGGATCTCTGTTGAAGTCTTGAGTGATCCAAGTGGATATTGGTGGTCACCCACCTATTCCACTTGGGGCCCCACCATTATCTTTTTCAGTTTTTCAGTTTCGGCACAACTTACTATTTTTAGCAGTTTTTCGGGTCCTGAACTTCCGGAGCCGTTTTGAGGCCCTAAACGACGTTTTTTGGGAAAACGGGGAGCAACATGGGTCCATGAGTTGATGTTGTTCACTCAAAATTTTTAGTCCTCGGATAGATCTTTCTAACGAGGTATGGTACGCATCAAACGAAGATCGTATGCCAAAGTTACGTCCCCGAGAAGTTGAAACACCAATTTACCCAAACGGGGCCCATAGTTTTGGCGCTTCATCTCCTAGGGTTAGGGTTTTGGCTGTTTATGATTTCTCATTGTTTCTAAATAATAAATAGGCCCTCGAGCCTCATTGTAACTCAGTTCAGAGGCCTGTAGCCGCCACATCTCTTCTCAGAGATAACTACCAACGCCCTAGCTAGTTCTATTTCCATTCTGTCTGTAAGCAAATTTCAGTTCTTTGATATTAATGAAATGAAGTGTTATATCCACTGCATCTCTGTATTTATAGTTATATGTTTATTCTGTTACGTTCCTGCATAAATTCGGATCATTGAGGCATTGTAAGTTTAAAAAGAAGTCCGAAAATAAACACGAAGCCATGATGCTGGAATAACGACCACCAGTATGAGTAATTCAAGGTAAATCTCTCATGTTTCAAGCTGAGTGAAACATTCGTGGCCCAAATAATATGAAGAGAGTCGTAGCTCTGTCATGAGGATAGACACCAGAGAGAAGAACTAACACCGCAAGAGAAATTGAAATGACAAAATGATTCAGGAGGGGAGTAATCCAAAAACCTTAGGGTTTTCACCTGAGATATCCATCGTTGATTCAGCAAAATCTCATGCGTACAAGTGGCATACAAAAGGTACCAGCATACCATGTGAAGCCATGTGAAAGAAGGCATGTGGAGGTTCATGAGAGGGCCAACGTCATAGATGGGAAGGGTTGAAATTAAACTATAATTACTACCATTCTTACTTACCATGAGTTGTAATGCATGCTCCAAGGGTTGATGAGAGGACAATTGTCATAGTATGGAATTATAACTATGTAAATAGAATTGACATAATTCGTTCTAAGTGGAACTTAGGAAAGGAGATGTTAAATGTATTAAAAAAATGAAATGTAATTCAAGTTAGAATTATAGGGGTTAGAGGTTGGGACTAATCACGTGGTTTAAAAAATGGAAATTTTTATCCAAGTAATAATCTAGTGAGAAAGAAAATAATAATTCATAAGGAAGATAACTTATGGAAGGCAAGTAAATCCAATGTAAATTCAAGTGTAATAGAGGTAAGGGGAAGAGGAATAGTATTTTATTTAAGGGAAGCATAGTATGAAAAAAAAATTGGTTAGTGGGAGTTTTTACACGTGGTATCAGAGCTCAAGTTAAAACTCTGGGCTTATGGATCTCAACACAGAAAAAAATGCTGCTGTAAAAAATAAAATAAAAAATTAAATTATGAAGTCATTTTAATTGTTATTTATGAATATTAATTGTTTTATGTGCATCAGATTGAAGTGAAAAAAATTTGCAGCTGTTGTCATGTCTGACAGAGAGGAGCTATATGTGGAACTGGGGGGTGGAGGGGCCCCACCAGATCCAAATGCTCAGATGCTGGAAATTATTAAGGATTTGCAGCGAGAAATGGTTCAGCTAAGTACTAGCAATGAATGTTGTGACTACATGCCAGTACTGAGCAAGAGAGGTTGATAAGCGAATTAACCTCCAGGTCTAGTCATCATAGTGAAGAACCAGAAAGAAAAGGGAAATAAACATAACCAAACGTAGAGAGGTTTGAGAGTGGGGAAGAATCTGGCAAAACAGATTCAAAGTAAAAAAATAAAAAGGAGTTGCAGGGATAATTCCGCAAGATTAAGCCTCAAACCTTTGATGGGGAGAAGGAAGAGGATGCAGAAGCCTGGCTCCTGAAGATGGTCAAATACTTCCAGTTATATGAATATGGAAGTAATATGAAAGCAAGATTGGTAGTTTACCAACTACAAGGTAAAGCCACACATGGGTGGGAAGAGACAAAAATCATACATTTTCTTGACAAAAAAATTGTTTCATGCGAAGAATTTGAGAAATTCAAATCTCGATACCTTAGTGAGAGATATTATGATGATAGGGAAAATGAATTTCATGATGAATTTGTAACGAAGTTCACCAATTTACTTTATTATGTGCCATACATAAGGGAAGAAAAAGCTAAAGTACATCGATTTCTGAACTATTTTCCCGCCATCTACAAAAAAAGAATTGAATTTGACAATCCTAAAACTATGGATGAGGTTGTTCAGAAAGCATGAATGTGGTACCAAAAATTTAAAGGCAGGAATGAGAAGCTGAAAAAATGGCAGAATAAGGAGAAAGGGGAGGCTAAAGAAAGCACAAAAATATCAAAACCAGCTTTTCTAAAGAATTTTGGAAAAAACCACCAGCGCAAAAAGTTTAATAAGTGTGGGGAAAATCCAACAACACATTCCCACACTGGTTCCAAGCCCATGGAACAGAACAAAAAGTGATAAGTGGTGGTAAATGCCAAGGAACCATTGAAATTTTGGGGATGTGCGGAGCCGCATATGTTGTGAGACTGCCCACACAACACTCGTACAATTCAGAACATTCAAGAAATACGGGAAGCGACCACAGTAAATGGTATTGCTCGAAAAATTCCTCGGATCAGTGCAACATTAGAAGATAGACAGGTTGAACATCAATCAACCATGATTGAAATTGAAGGTATCATATCTGACCAACCTGTGTCTATTTTAATTGATCCAGGAGATAATTTAAGTTATATCAGCCCCCAGGTAGTAGAAAAGTGTAAATTAAAAACAGAAAAATTTCAGCACTCTTGGCTGGTACAGTTTGCTATAGGGACAAAGAGGAAAGTCACACATAAATTATTGAAAACTTCTGTAAATTTAAATGGATACAATACATAATTCCAGTTAAACATCCTTCCTTTAGGATATTATGATCTCCTAGTTGGAATGGATTGGATGGAACAACAGAAAGCAATAGTAAATTCCTTAGAAAAAACAGTAACTTGCAGTGATGCTGTGGGAAAGTCTGTGGTAGTCAAAGGGAAACCCAAGCCTGTGTTTGTTAGGCAGATTTTTGCATTACAATTGAAACAAACAGCAAGGAAAGGTTCTCCAGTATATGTTGTCCAAATTGAAGATTTGGGACAACCAACAGAAAATGAATCTATAGAAGACTTACCTATAATCAAGGAATTCCAAGATGTATTTCTTGAAGAAATTCCTCAACTTCCCCCTCGAAGAGCTAGTACCAAGAGCTACCCCAATTTCAAGAGAAACTTATAGAATGAGTACTCCTGAACTGCTAGAACTGAAACTTCAGTTACATGAATTTTTAGACAAAGGTTATATTAGACCAAGTGTGTTTCCATGGGGAGCGCTAGTTTTGTTTGTCAAGAAGAAGGATGGCACCTTCCAGATGTGTATAGACTACAGACAATTAAACAAGTTAACCATCAAGAATCAGTACCCTCTTCCACGAATAGATGGTCTATTCGATCAGGTAAGGGGGGCAACCATATTCTCGAAAATTGAATTGAGAACTGGTTATCATCAACTCCATATTAAAGATGAAGATATCCATAAGACAACCTTTCGAACTTGATATGTACATTATGAGTTTTTAGTTTTACCCTTTGGACTCATAAATGCCCCTGCTACTTTTATGTGTCTCATGAATCGTTTTTTACGCAAACATTTGGATAATTTTGTGTTAGTATTCATAGATGATATTCTAGTGTACTCCAAAAACAAAGAAGAACACCAGGAACATCTTAGAATAATGCTGCAAACACTTAGAGAACATCAACTGTATGCAAACATTAGCAAATGTGAGTTTTACAAACGCAAGATTCAATACCTGGGACATGTCATTTCCAAGGAAGGATTGGTAGTAGATCTAAAGGTACAAAAAAAATTGAATTGGCTTGTACCCACCGATGTACCAGCAATACGATCATTTATGGGTATTGCCGGATGTTACCGCATATTTTTGGAAGGATTTTATGCATTGGCTTGCCCCATCATATCATTGCAGAAAAAGGAGTGAAGTTTGAGTGGACAACCAAGTGCCAAGAGAGATTTGAACAACTGAAACAAAAATTAACTACTGCGCCTATTCTAAAAAAAATTTGATCGAACTAAAGAGTTTGTTGTGTGTATTGATTCTTATATAGAAGGGCTGGGAGGAGTATTGTTGCAAGATAATGCAGTAATAGCTTATGGGTCCTGAAAATTGAAGAAGCATGAACATAATTATGCATTATATGACTTGGAATTGGCTGATGTCATACATGCCCTAAAAATGTGGGGACATTATCTGTTGGGAAAGAAATTTATATTAATGACAGATCATATAAGTCTAAAGTATTTCTTTAGCTAACCAGATTTAAATGCAAGACAAGCAAGGTGGTTAGCTTTCCTTAGTGAGTTTGATATGGAAATCAAACACAAAAAGGAAGGAAAACAGAATTGTTGATGTGTTAAGTAGAAATTCTCATCAAATTTTGGCATATACAGGGAGTAGTGTAAAATTTAATGTGGAAGAACAAATTCAAGAAGTATTATTTCAAGATCCTCAATATGTAAAATTGCAGGAAAAGTTACAACAAGTTGAAATTGCAAGAAAAATTACAAGCTGAAATTGCAGGATATACTATAAATCAGAAAGGATTGATCAGTTACAAGTAAAGGTTGTATATTCCAAATGTATCCACCTTAAAACATGAAATATTATATGAATACCACAAGAGACCATATTCAGGTCATCCAGGCTATCAAAATATGTTGACAGCCTTGCAGAAAAACATTTTTGTCTAGGAATGAAGAAGGAGGTAGCTGATTACTTAGCAAGGTGTTTAGAGTGTCAAAACGTTAAAGTAGAACATCAACATCCTTCCAGTTTACTAAATCCTCTCCCTATTCCAAAATGGAAGTGAGAAGTGGTATCAATGGACTTTATTACACGATTGCCACGTACCAAGTACCGGCATGATTCAATTATGGTTGTAGTGGACATATTAACCAAAGAAACACACGTTTTGCCTGTCTAGTCCACTTTTGGAACAACACAAGTGGCCAATGTCTTCATGAAAGAAATCTTTAAGCTCCATGGAATACCAAAGATGATTATCTCTGATAGAGATGCAAAATTTACATCTGCCTTTTGGAAAACCCTATTTGGAGGAAGGGTGACAAAGCTAAAATTTAGTACCGCTTACCATCCTCAAACAGATGGACAGAGAGAGAGAGAAAAAATCGGATATTAGAGGACATGCTGCACATGTATGTGATGAATAGACCCACCAAATGGGAAGAATTTCTGCATTTAGCAGAATTTGCTTACAATAACAATTATCAGGCCTCCATTAAAATGAGTCCATTTAAAGCTTTGTATGACAGAAAATGCCACACTCCACTTAGCTAGAGTCAACCAGAGGACAAATTGGTCCTTGGACCAGAAGCACTACGTGAGATGGAACGGACTGTGAAACAAATTCAATAGAATATTAAAGAAGCTCAAGACATTCATAAGAATTATGCGGATAAGAAAAGAATTCACAGAGAATTCAAAATTGGAGATCATGTGTACCTAAGGATTAAACCTCACAAAATTACCTTGCATACCAGTAGTTGTGCTAAGTTAGCACCTCGATACTGCGGACCCTTTGAGGTTTTGGAGAGAGTGGGGCCAGTAGCTTACAAATCGGCTCTACCTAGTCATATTAAAGTTCATAATGTTTTTCATGTTTCATTATTGAAGAAATATGTACATGACCCTTTTAATGTGATTGACTAGACTTTGATACAGGTGTAAATAGAAGGGGACTTTCTTCTAGAACCACTTCATATATTGGAGCAGGAAGAAACTGTGTTCCATAATAGAACAATAGCTCTGGTGAAAGTGCAATAAAAGCACTTTACACCTGAGGAAGCTACTAGGGAGCGGTAAGAAATTATGAAATAAGTATACCCATCACCGTTTAATGAATAAGCAGAGAGATCCGCAACAACGAAGATGGTGTTTTTGTTTTACGGGGGTGACTATGTAATACCCATATTTACAACTTTTATAATTAGTGAATAAACCTAAGGTTCAGGTGGACCTAGGGAATAATTATCTATGAACATATTATTTTTGAAATTAATAAATAAGTGTGGAGTTAATATTACTGTGTAAAGATAGAGTATTTGAGACCAGGAATTCTTATCCATGAGGATGGACTAGAATCCCCAGACTTTCCCAAAAACTCTCCAAAAATCCTTGGAGAAATTTAAATAAATAAATTTAATTAGATGGGAGAAAAAGATCTAGTAAAATCCTCAGTAAAGTGGAAAGTTACTGAGAAGGGGTAATAATAAAACTGGGCTGAGGAAAAGCTAGTTTTAAAAGAATATTTTGTGGAAAAAACGAAAGAAAATCCTAGGCTAAGGGAAACAACATCCCAAAATAGTGGGACATTGTTATGGAAACAGGTTGAGGGAAATTAAGCTTAAATAAGCCAATACTAATGTGACAAAGGGGTTGTCTACACTGAGGAATAATTGGTCTCTGCTCGGAGGAGAGTTGTGGAATAAGATCATGGTTGGGAGGAAAACAGTCTTTATACAGTGGTATGTGGTTCCTGTGATTTTCTCTACCTACTGAAAATTCGAAATTTATTTTAATGTTATGATTTTACAATAAATCTGAAAGTGTAGTCAAAGGCTAAATAGAAACTAGGAACAAGAAAGATAGGTTTATGTCACATGTTATTAGAATTGAAATTTTATAAATTGTTATACAAAGTTAAGTAATGGATTATTTGTGTATTGTACAATGTTAATTTTAGTGTCCATTTTACAATATGTATTTGATAGAGTCTCAACTATAATTTAATATAGTTAAGTCTCAATTTATATTACATAGGCTCAAGAACTTCTATTAGATAAACAAACAAAATCTCTAAACTCGAGAAAAAGTTCTAAATCTGATGTTTATTTCTAAGTATAATTATAGAAGTAATCCAAGAAATAACATTGTATATATAATGAATACCGGGTACTAAACACTGTAAAAAAATTAGACAAACATAGATATGCAAATACAAATAACAATGATAATACAAAAATTCATATGTCAACAGGTTTGACAATGCTGATATAACATTCGGATAGGAATATATATATATATATATATATATATATATATATATATATATATATATATATATATTCCATCAAAATATAACAATTATTAAACAGATAATAATTCAAAGTAAAGGCATACATATGCCAAAATAATATAGAGGATAATAAAATCTTCATTATTCCAATTTCCTATACATAAACTATCAAATATAAATCCCCAGGAGGAATGGAGAATCTACTATTCATGATACTACAATTTGGAGTTGTACAGTGAAACTAGAATTACAGTAGGGTCACAACCCTAGTATAATATTAAAGAACTAAGACAAAACATGCAGAATTGAGAAATGTTGGGAAAAATACTGAGAGGGGGGGGGGGGGGGGGTGAATCAGTATTTAGTGCAGACAATCAAAATTGTACTTTTTCCTTCTTAAAAACCCATACGCTACTTTACTGACCGAAACTAGCGTATATACGCGGATATCCTTTACAGAACTCGCGTATGTCCAGAGATCTAATTATGTGTTTGAATCTTAACTCAGATCATTGCATTATTCATTCATCAGATATTTCAGAAACAGTAAACAGGTGCAGACAGAACAGAATAATCATCACACATATGCAACACACATGAACACCGGGATTTTTAGGTGGAAACCTAATTCGGGAGAAAACCACCGTTGCCGTTGTTTCAGCCTTCAAAATTTATTATTAAGAAAACTTCTTACAATCATGTACTGGTGCAGACTCAAACCAGCACACAGGCACCCACCTGTAGAAGGTTACAACCTTCTCTCGTTTACCAGCCTCTCCTGGAAGGGAGCTACGACCCCTTGAACTCGTTTACCAGCCTTTCCTGGAAGGGAGCTACAACCCCCTGACTGAAGGCTTCGACCCTCAGCACCACTGCAGACCACATTTCATCAATTTTCAAACTGGATCAAACAGCTTCAACACAACCCTTCACTTATCAACAATCATACCTTGCTCATTGCTTCAAACAGAACAGTGAGACCACTGTAACCAGAATATCAGATATAACCCAGACTTCAGAATAGATATGTAGAAACACATTCAACCTTCAACAACCATTAGATCATAAATAATACGCGCTTTTATTGAATCATACCCGCGTATATACGCGCTTTCCAGAAGACGAACCCGCGTATACTTCAGTGCATTTTCCAAGGAAAAACCCTAACTGCACATACGCGCTTTTAATGAAACGAACCTGCATATAGATCTATAAAAGATAAAATTTTCAGTACAGACCAGATCTATAAACTTACCCATATTTCTTCAATCTCTTCAATAGGATTGCGCCAGGTCTTCTTCACTTCTTTTCAGATCATTCTTGACATTCATCATTTCTAGATCTAGAGATCTTGAGCATTCATCATGTTCATAGGTGCATTATAGATTCAGATCTATCAATTAGGAACAGGATTCAACCATACAGATATACTTCAGAGAGAAGTATTCATCAAAGCCCAGACACATGCACACACCTTGCACAATGATTTTCTTCTCCTTATATAGGGTTACCCTTCATGAATACCATGAGTCAAAACCACATAACTTCCAATGGTATTCCTGGATGGGATCACATAGGCAAACCATCATTCAATACAATGGGTCAATACCATGGTAGTTACCCCTGGTTTTATAAATTTAGAGCGCTTTTTCCCATACGCGACTTGGCACGTTATTTCCCACGTGCATACGCTACTTCGTCTAGACAAATCCGCGTATGCCTTGAGACATACTCTTTTCATCATGTTCTGGCACATACTGACATTCCTTCCATCATCAGATTTACATCATTTAACAAGTTCAGCAAGTCAAGAACAACTTTGTCAAGAAGGTTGCCATCATCTTCATCAAGTGGGTTGCCATCAAGGACAACACTCCGCATCATATTGCCAACAATCTCCCCCTTTGGACTTGATGGCAACCACGATGGTGTTATAACAGATAGATACATTAAGCACAACCATTATTCATGATATTCAAACACTATCTCACTCTCCCCATTTGACATCAAGGGCAAAGGGAAGATAAAAAACAACACAAGGTTTTTCCCTTCATGTAGACATAAGAGCTCTGCAGATCTGATGTGCACTGAAGTTACCATGCTCCCCCTGAGATCATGCTGAATCTTCAAACATATTTTTCAATGAAGTACATGATTATATGACCTTCCTATCACCAAGATTCATACTTACGTCAAAGATCCAACTAGGTGGATTTACATATTTGAACAAGTCCTTACATGACTGAATATTACAATTTACATCATGGGTCTCAACATGACCTTTTCATTAAATTACAAGTATGAATTTTCACAACCAAAACCAAAAAGACCTCAAGAAAGAGATCAAGTTTCAGGACCATCATAATGCCAACAATGCATTATTCTCAGCCAGGCTAATGCTCCCCCTGAACCTGTGCACTCTTTCCATATGACCAAAACTCCTCCTTAGCTTGAGTAACCTGAACACTTTCAACAGCCAATCATCAAGGCATATTCACCCAATATCAGAGAATGAACCAGAAATATAAGAGCTGAAACATCACCAGAGAAGCCATACAGCATTAGAGATACCAAACAGCACCATAGCTTGTGCTGAAGAATGCTGACCCAGAAACTTTGTCAGCAACCACCCATACGCGGTTTTCTGTGTATGAACTTGCGTATATACGCGACTGTCTTTTAGGAAACCTGTGTATCCAATTTAATCTTATGAAATTAATCAGATCTGATCTTCTGAGAGGTAGAGACCATTCCCAGCTTCTGTCTGAGATATTCGAATGCTTCTCTGGGCAGAGGTTTGGTAAATATATCAGCAACTTGTTCTTTGGAGGGAACATATTCCAACTTCACCTTTTGTTCAAGCACTTGTTCACGTAAGAAGTGATACTTGATGGGAATGTGCTTGGTCTTGGAATGCATAACATGATTCTTTGAGATACTGATGGCACTTGTATTATCACACATAATGGAGATAGGGGGTGAACATTTGATTTGAAAATCTTGTAGGGTTTGCATCATCCAAAGAAGTTGAGTGCAACATGATGCTGCAGCCACATATTCTGCTTCTGCTGTAGATAAGGCAATAGAGCTTTGCTTCTTGCTGAACCAAGATACCAACCGGGGCCCCATATAGAATGCACCACCACTTGTGCTTTTCCGATCATCAACATTTCCAGCCCAATCTGCATCAGTGTAAGCATGAAGAGTAAGATCATCATTCTTTGGATACCATAGTCCAAAGTCTTGAGTTCCTTGTAGATATTTGAATATTCTTTTGACAGCCTGAAGATGAGAATCTTTTGGATTGGCTTGGAATCGTCCAAAAATCCCAACTGCATGCATAATATCTGGTCTAGTTCCAGTGAGATACAGAAGACTTCCTATCATAGATCTGTATTCTGGTTGATTCACCATGGGAGAATCATCATGAGAACTGAGATTCCATCCGGTTACATTGGTGTACTTACAGGTTTGCACTCTTCCATCCCATACTTCTTCAAAATTTGCTTAAGGTGTTTTTCTTGAGATAAGAATATACCTTCTGTAGTTTGATGCACTTGCAAGCCAAGAAAGAATGTTAGTTCCCCAAGTAAAGACATTTCAAATTCTTGCTGCATGACAGAAGCAAATTTCTGACTCATAGATTCTTCATTACTTCCAAAAATGATATCATCAACATATACAATCACAATCAATAGTTTATCATTTTCAATTTTTGTGTATAAGTTACTATCAGCAGACCCCTTTGAAAATCCTTGTTGATGAAGATATTTGTCAAGACGATAATACCATGTCCTTGGAGCTTGTTTGAGACCATATAGAGCCTTTTTAAGTCTACAAACAAGATTTTCATCATTTCCAAAAATGAATCCTTCTGGTTGTTCTATATAAACTTCTTCTTCTAGATCACCATTGAGGAAAGCAGATTTGACATCCATTTGATAAACTTTGATTTGTTGAAAACTTGAAAAAGCAAGAAACATTCTTATGGCTTCAAGTCTAGCTACAGGAGCAAAAGTTTCTTAAAAGTCTATACCTTCTTGTTGAGTATACCCTTTACAAACCAGTCTAGCTTTGTTTCTTATAATGTCCCCATTCTCATTTAGCTTGTTCTTGAATATCCATTTGGTTCCAATGACATTTTTATCATGTGGTCTTGGTACCAATTCCCAAGTGTGGTTCTTTTCAATTTGATCAAGTTCTTCATTCATGGCCTGAATCCAACATTCATCTTTGCTAGCTTGATTGACATTGTGTGGTTCAATCGTGGATAGAAATGCCAGATAACTAGGAGATCCCACAAGAGTCCTCCTTGTTTGTACACCTGATTCCTTGTCTCCAAAAATTTGAGATTCAGGATGATTCTTTTGAACATATCTTGATGGAGCCTTTCCAGATAAATCATCTTCAGGTTCTTCATTGGATCCACTGTCTATATCATTTCTATTTGATGTAGAAGGACAAAAGTCACCATCATCTTCTTCTGTTGTTTGTCTTTCTTCTTTAGGGACTGCATGAGACTCATCAACAACAACATCAATACATTCAACAATCTTTCGAAGCCTTTTATTGTAACATTTGTATGCCCTGCTTGTAGATGAGTAACCAAGAAGTATTCCTTCATCTGATCTAGGTTCAAACTTGCCAAGCTTTTCATCATTATTTTTGATAAAGCATTTACTTCCAAAAACTCTAAAATGTTTCACAAAGGGAGAATTACCATACCAGAGTTCATATGGAGTTTTGTCACTATTTACCCGAACATGTGCCTTGTTAAGAATATTTGCTGCTGTGTGAGCTGCTTCTCCCCAAAAAATGTCAGGTGTTCCAGAATCATCAAGCATAGCTCTAGCCATTTGTTGAATTGTTCTATTCATTCTTTTTGCTACGCCATTTTGTTGTGGAGTGCCTGCTACAGAAAACTGTCTTTTTATGCCATGTTGTTCACAAAATTCAAAGAATTCATTTGATGTATATTCTCCTCCTCGATCAGATCTAAGACACTTGATTTTTATATCTAATTCATTTTCAACCAGCGCTTTGAAAATCTGAAAATTTTCAAATGCTTCATCTTTGTGTTTGATCAACCCAATCCAACACATTCTAGAAAAATCATCAATGAATAAGATATAGTATTCTTCACCACGTGGTGAATTTTTCCTCATAGGTCCACATATGTCAGTATGAATGAGTTCAAGAGGCTTACTTGACGATCCTTCCTTGGCATTGAATTGCACTCTGGTTTGCTTTCCGAATTGACAGGATTTGCATATGATACTTTCGGGTAGAGAAATATTGGGAAGACCACGAACAGCATTAAGTTTGCTTGATTTTTTGATTTGAGAGAAGCTTAAATGCCCCAACCTTCTATGCCATAGCTAGTTTTCTGAAGATTTACTCAAGTAACATTGATCTTTGCAGTTCTTCAATACATACAAGTTGCTTGGAGTTCTTTTTCCTTTTATAATTGTTTTACCTGTATCAAGATCACGCACCACACATTCTTTTGAACTAAAGACAACTTCAGTTCCTTGATCACACATTTGACTTACACTTAACAGGTTATGCCTTAATCCATCCACATACATGACATCATTAGCCTTCACATTTTCTTTTAGAAACACAGACCCTTTTCCTTTAATTACAACAGGAGTATCATTTCCAAAAGTAACTTTCTTTTCCTTTTCTAGAGCACTATATGCACGAAGTTTGTGTTTATCACCTGTCATGTGTCTTGAGCATCTGCTATCAATGTACCATTGATTTTCTTCACCTTCCGCAAATAACGCTATGCCACAATTTTCAACCTGTGGTTCCTTCTTTTTCCATATTTTGGATTTTGAGGGAAGATGCTCTCTTGGCTGAATTTTTCTCTTGCACTTAGAATCTTCATGGCCAAAGTTATTGCAATAAGCACATTCTACTTCATTTAGAAGAGGAGAAAAGTTGTTATAGGTATTCTTCTTTGTTTCAACATCAATCCTTTTCTTTCTTGCTTCTCTTGTCATGATGGTTTTATATGCAACACATTGAGCAGCTTTATGACCAAAATTGTGACATGAGAAACATTGTCCATTGAAGAAGAAATTTCTGCGATCAGGAAATCTTCTATTTGAATTTACCTGTTGATTGGTGCCTTTTTGAAAGATATTCCTGTTAGTGTTCCTTACATTAGGATGATCATGCTTTACCTGTAAAGATTCTTTATTCCCTGGCTGAGTGGCAAAATTTTGTAAACCAGTTGTAGCTGCTTTTAGATAATTTGGTGCTGAAGCTTGAGAGGACTCTCCAGTGTATCCAACACCTGTATTTATAAGAGGAGAAAGTTGAACCTTGATAATCTCATCTAAGGTTTCAGATCCTTTAGCAAATCTAAAATTCAGAGTCTTTACTTTCTCAAATTCTTTTCTTACACTTACCACTTCACATTCTAATTTCTCATTGTGTTTCTTTGCTTCTTCAACTTGCTTTTCTAGAGTCTCGATGGTTATTTTTCTTTCTTCTAAGAGAATTTTATATTCTTTTAAGCGTCTTTTGAGTTGGTTGTTCTCTTCAAGAAAATCATTGTCCTCTAGAGCATCCACGAAAGTATCATTTTCTTCTTTAGATTCAAATGCCATGAGAAGTCTAAGATCTTGTTCACATTCTTCTTCACTATCAGATACTCCATCACTGTCATCATGAGTATAGTAACTTCTTCTAGTGCTAGATGGGTTCTTATTTCTAGCTACTTCCTTTCCTTTTGCAGGTGTTTCTTTGTAAGGACACTTAGCAGCATAATGACCAACTCTTATAAAACATTTGAAAGGAAGCTTACCTCTAAACCGTCTTGTACCAAGTTGAAGTTTCTTTACAAAATTTGCCTCATCTTCTTCCGAAGTATATCCTGATCCTTCTGCTTCTTGTATTTCTTTCCCTTTTGTAGAAGCTCTAAAAACAGCTTCTTTGACTTCAAATGGTCCTCCTCTTCTCATTTCATATGCAGTCAGTATGCCATGAAGTTGCACCACAGTAAGATTTTGAAGATCCTATTTTTCTTCAAGAGCAGATACTTTTGACTCAAATTTTGCTGTTAGCGATCTCAAAATTTTCTCAACCAAAGTAGTTTCGGTTATTGTTTCTCCCAGATTTTTGATACGATTAACAACATCATCAAGACGTAAAAAGAAACTGGCAATACTCTCATCACTATGCATCTTTAAATTTTCATATTCAATTCTGAGAGTTTGGAGTTTTTCACTTTTTACCTTTGCATCGCCTTCATAACTTAGAATGATTTTGTCCCATATCTCCTTTGCTGTATTCAGCTGCATGACTTTGACAAATTCTGATTCAGTTAGACTTCCTGTTATAGCATTGACCGCTTTTGCATTTGATTCATAATTCTTCCTTTCAGTTGGATCTGTTGGTGTAGCAGCTGGATATTGATATCCTTTTTCAACAATGGCCCATACATTAGCTCCCATAGACTGAAGATAGGATCTCATCCTCATTTTCCATAAGATTAAATTGCTTTCGTTGAAGAGCGGGGGCTTGATAGATGTTGTTCCCTCATGATTTCTCATCTTGCTTGATCTTCTTTCTAGTGGCTAAGCTTTTTCAGAAGGACCTGCTTCGATACCAATTGTTGGAAAAATACTAAGAGGGGGGGTGAATCAGTATTTAGTGCAGACAATCAAAATTGTACTTTTTCCTTCTTAAAAACCCATACGCTACTTTACTGACCGAAACTAGCGTATATACGCGGATATCCTTTACAGAACTCGCGTATGTTCAGAGATCTAATTATGTGTTTGAATCTTAACTCAGATCATTGCATTATTCATTCATCGGATATTTCAGAAACAGTAAACAGGTGCAGATAGAACAGAATAATCATCACACATATGCAACACATATGAACACCAGGATTTTTAGGTGGAAACCCAATTTGGGAGAAAACCACCGCTGTCGTCATTTCAGCCTTCAAAATTTATTATTAAGAAAACTTCTTACAATCATGTGCGCGAGTGCGGACTCAGGCGGAATGCGAGGCACCCACTGCCCGACTACAACCTTCTCTCGTTTATGACCTCTCCTGGAAGGAGCTACGACCCCTTGAACTCGTTTTACGACCTTTCTGGAAGGAGCTACAACACAGTGAAGGAAGCCGACCCTGAGCACCTTTGCAGACCACATTTCATCAATTTTCAAAGCTGGATCAAAAAAAGAAACAGCTTCAACACAACCCTTCACTTATCAACAATCATACCTTGCTTATTGCTTCAAACAGAACAGTGAGACCACTATAACCAGAATATCAGATATAACCCAGACTTCAGAATAGATATGCAGAAACACATTCAACCTTCAGCAACCATTAGATCAGAAATCATACATGCTTTTATTTAATCAGACCCATGTATATACGCGCTTTCCAGAAGACGAACCCGCGTATACTTTAGTGCATTTTCTAGGGAAAAACCCTAACTGTGCATACGCGCTTTTCTTTCCACAGACCCGCGTATACACGCGCTTTTCATGAAACGAACCTGCGTATAGATCTATAAAAGATAAACTTTGCAGTACAGACTAGATCTATAAACTTACCCAGATTTCTTCAATCTCTTCAACAGGATTTCGCCAGATCTTCTTCACTTCTTTTCAGATCATCCTTGACATTCACCATTTCTAGATCTAGAGATCTTGAGCCTTCATCATGTTCATAGGTGCATTATAGATTCAGATCTATCAATTAGGAACAGGGTTCAACCATACAGATATACTTCAGAGAGAAGTATTCATCAAAGCCTAGACACATGCACACTCTTTTGCACAATGATTTTCTTCTCCTTATATAGGGTTACCCTTCATCAATACCATGAGTCAAAACCACATAACTTCCAATGGTATTCCTGGATGGGATCACATAGGCGAACCATCATTCAATACAATGTGTCAATACCATGGTAGTTACCCCTGGTTTTATAAATTTAGAGCACTTTTTCCGATACGCGACTTGGCACGTTATTTCCCACGTGCATACGCTACTTCGTCTAGACAAATTCGCGTATGCCTTGAGACATAATCTTTTCATCATGTTCTGGCACATACTGACATTCCTTCCATCATCAGATTTACATCATTTAACAAGTTCATCAAGTCAAGAACAACTTTGTCAAGAAGGTTGCCATCATCTTCATCAAGTGGGTTGCCATCAAGGACAACACTCTGCATCATATTGCCAACAAGAAAATGTTGTAGAGTCTTCATTGATCCAATGACCAACCTGTGAATGAGATAAATTGTCCGTCAGATGAAGTGGTCAATGACACAGGTGAACAATACATTATGCAGAGAGTGTAACATCAAACCTGAAATAAAATAGTGAAACTGAAATTAGAATTATACAAAAAAAAAAATTAAGGAAATAAATCCTAAGAATAAGAGTATAAGAGGTAAGAGGATATACCTGGAAATACTCTTCAATACTTGGTCTTCTTCTTGTACCTACAGTAGGAAAAGACTGTAAGCATAGTTGAATTGAAAATTCAAATAAAAAATTAACGAAGAAGTCTGAACAGTTCCATTACAAACCTAGGAAAGGAGGTATACAGACTTGTCGAAGTGCTGGTCAATCCTTGGAAAAGGACAACAATCTGGGTAATGATTACCCATGTTACTTTTAGAAAAATAAAAATAAGTTTAAGAACAGAGTATCGAAAATAAAATGTATGTAATTTCTGAAAAAATTGAAGTATTATTAAATATAATTAGAAGGAGAGGTTATCAAACCTTTGTGCAAAGAAGGCTCTATGTTAGTAGCCTGGGTAAATCTTGGTAAATACGCAATCCTCCGAAACCCAAATTAAGATAAAAAGGGCACTATTGTAAAAGTAATCCTAGGTATATACTATTCAGATTGACGAAGTACTCTAAATTACATGACTGAATTCCATACACTTAGAATTCACAGTTATGTACCGATAATAGAAGTTAAAATAAGTTATGGATTTTATTCGTTTATATGAATAGTATAAATGTAAAGGAATTAAAATAGCTTGAGTTACATTCAACTGCATAAATATATAGAGAAAATAACTTGGAAACATCCTATGCATACATATAAAATATGCATGGTATTATTTAAATGCAATTAACCAAGGCTACCTCAAGAATATACAATAGGAATTGTATTATTTAAATTTAAATAATGAAGGCTACAATGAGAGTAAATAAAGAGTAAAATTGGAAAAAGTAAATGAATGTAGATATCAGAAAAATTTATATATCATTCTACTGAACATGACTCATAATCTGAGCAAATTGACAGATAGAGAAATTCAAGAATTGACAGTCAATAAAATATGGAATCCCCCATCGAGAAAGAGACATCCACTCCTACTCTGGTATAAGAAATAGTAATACGTTATACATTTGATACAAACGTAATGAATGTAAATATGGATTATTATGAAGAAGACACAATATAATATATACGCATAATTACGCATGTTTATGTCAACATGGAGCATAAACAAAGCCATATGTAAAATGAAAAAATAAATACATTAAGAGCTGAAGTAGAAACCGTTACGGGATTAGAGTAATCTCGAGATTTTACATCGATTTGAACAGTCCATATAGGGGAAAGCCAATTAATATCGTTTGAAGAAATTCTTACGCAAAAAACAGTAATAGAATACTCAGGAATTGGATGGAAACTAGATTCATTTTGTGTGTATCATATAAAACAAATTCATCACATTGATTAATTAAATATGGAAAATACGATGCATAGAGAGAATCTCTGTGTGAAGGCAATTACAAAAAATGGTTTAAGTAATTTGTCCGCAACATTACACAGAAGAGTGCTTATGCATGAGGACAAATAGAAATTAATCCTTCCTTTATGTTACGAAGGAATTATATCAGAAATTCAAATAGAACAATTTGGCAATTACAATTTGAAAACATGGGTTTCCAATTTAAAATAAGGAGTCTCAAAGAAATTGCGGGGATTCGAAGAGGTTAAACTTTAATTCCTCTAATACCCAAAATCTGGAAATGAGATTTCAAAAAACCCCAAAACCTAGAATTGTCATAATACATAGCAAGAGGATCGAATAATCAAACATAACAAAAAGGGATAAATCTGAATTCTAGAGTACCTTATAAATTGACGAGAATGACTCTTGAAAGCCCATAATATTCATATCATAAGGTATACTGAAATTACGAAATTACCTCTCTGCAAAAAGCCATGAGTTAGAGACGCTGGATGAAGGAGGGTGTGCTTAGGAATGTCAGAATAGAGTGTGGGCTCTGTAAATCAAACCATGAGAAAAATATAGTTAAAATATCAAAACAAGACATACATAAAGTATATTACAATGAAAATTGAGAGAAAACCTTGGCGAATAAATAAAACATGAAATTATTAATAGTAACATTACTTACCTGAGAAAATAGTAGGGATCTATGTTGAACTCTTGAGCCACTGTAAGTTTAAAAAGAAGTACGAAAACAAACACCATGCCATGATGCTAGAATAACGACCACCAGTATGAGTAATTCATGGTAAATCTCTCATGTTTCAAGTTGATGAAACATTCGTGCCCAACGAAGATGAAGAGAGACATAGCTCTGTCATGAGGGCGGACACTAGAGAGCAGAACTAACACCGCAAGAGAAATAAAAATGACAAAATGATTCAGGAGGGGAGTAATCCAAAAACCTTAGGGTTTTCACCTGAGACCTCTGTCGTTGATTAAATAAAATCTCATGCATACAAGTGACATATGAAAGGTACCAGCATACCATGTGAAGCCATGTGAAGCCATGTGAAAGAAGGCAAGTGGAGGTCCATGATGGGGCCAACATCATAGATGGGAGGGGTTGAAATGAAAATATAATTAATACCATTCGTTCTTACCATCAGTTGTAATGCATGCTCCAAGGGTTGATGAGAGGATAATTGTAGTTGTATGGAATTATAACTATGTAAATAGAATTGACATAATTCATGTTAAGTGAAACTTAGGAAAGGAGATGTTAAATGTATTAAAAAAATGAAATGTAATTCAATTTATAATTATAGGGGTTAGAGGTAGGGACTAATCATGTGGGTTAAAAAAATGGAAATGGTTATCCAAGTAATAGTCTAGTGAGAAAGAAAATAATAATTCATAAGGAAGAGAACTTATGGAAGGCAAGTAAACCCAGTGTGTAGTAGAGGTAAGGGGAAGAGGACTAGCATTTTATTTAAGGGAAGCATAGTATGAAAAAAAAAAATTTGGTTAGTGGGAGTTGTTACATGCTAGCTCAAGATAAATATTCTTAGTCTTTATGTAATTGGATATTCTCAACTCATCATACAAAAGCTAATCAAGAAGGCTTTGCCAAAGTATTTGACTTTAAGAGAAACTCTTAAGAAGGTATGGTGATACTAAAGGGGTTCAACACTTTCAAGGTCCATCATATTTTGAGCCATAATGGCTAGTTAGCCGAATCTTTGTCCAAATCGGGCACTGGATTAACTGAAGGAATAGTCAGGATTAAAAATAATGAAAGGTTTACACCCATCCCATAATATTATGATTAATAAATTAAATTTATATTGTATCAGAGCAGGTTCTAACCAGATTTCAAGCATGGATGAAAGTTTGCAGCATGCAATACTCTTGGAACTGGAAGAGATGAATTCTTCTCTCCAAGTGGAGAGCATGGAACTAAGAAGATTGCTTGAGGCAGCAGAGGATAAGAAGAAGAAATTGCACTTGATGTTGCAGAATATCTTTGAAGAGAAATAAGGGGAATGCTCATCTCATATAAGCTTCCCCCAAGGCTCAACAAGTTTGTTGTCATGGAATGACTGATGATTTAACCCTTTGTCAAATGTAGAAGACTAATAGTAATAGTACATATTAAATCATAAGAGTGGTTTCCTTGAGTCCGCATCTACCACCTTGTTATAGGTCAATCTGGGCATCACTCTCGAAACTTAGATCAGTACAAGAAGGGTCTATCATACTCTAAATTAGTTTCTACTTGCCTTAAACAAGTCATCCCATTGTTGGTTTTTATCCATGAAAGTTTCATTGCTTAAAGTCCTGTTGAAATGCACCATTGAGCCACCATTGCACCCCTAGACTGCAGTAAGTTCTTTGTAGAGTACTTACTCCCATGTAAAGAAGCGTTGCAGAGCACCTAGGCCTACTTAACAGTGCATTGGTCGACTGTGAGCGAATTTTTCAAATGATTTTGGGAATCTTCCCACTTTCTAGTGGCTTCTAGAAGCTTTTCCAACTATCATGCTATCTGATAACCTCGAATATGAACACCATGGAGCCATTAAATCACTTATCCTTTTATCCCATTGAACAAGGAAACTTCTTCATCCATTTATGGAAAAGCCATTCAATGACCAATTAATGCCATACTACCCTCATTTCTTATAAATTGAGCACTAATCATAGTGCAAAAGGAGAGCAAGAGTTTGAATTTGTAGAGTTATGCTGGTGAGATTATTGCTCTTTGAGGTATTGTTTGCAAGTAATGTTATGCTACTGGAGTAATGATGCTGATGTGATGAGGATAAGACTGAAGCTGGAGCGAGTTGACATCAAATCGATCCGACTGGTTGTAACTTATCCATCTATCTTATAATAAAGAGATTTTTTCCTTTCCTAATACATGTGTTCATGTTTTTATATATGTATTTTCAAATGCAATCGATTCAGTTTGATTAAGATGAATAGATAATATGCCTTTATGTTGTTTTCTGTCTTCTGTTAGCAATTGAAGGTACCAATCAAACGAGTTCAGTTGAATTGAGAGTGATGGGAGTGACAAAAGGGAGACGAAGAATAGAGAAGGATCACAAGTAGGTGTTATTCTCTTATCTGTTTATCTTAAGGAAAAGGTCAAGTGTCTTTCATCTGTTGTTCTAAGTGCGTCCACCACACTTAGGGAAACTTATCTATTCATAGGTTTGATTTCCATAAAACAAATTGGAAACCATACTAGGGATTGATTGATAGTCCACAGTGGTTTTATCCTTGTTTGACAACCTCTAGTAGTATTTGATTGCTTCATTTCAGTGATTTGAATGTGTTTTGGTGAAAGAAGTGCATTTTCTTGCCTATATTGAGATTCCTCTGGTACCAACACACTGTTGGTCTTGAAACAATGCTGTGAAAAGCACTGTTGGCCTAGAGACAGTGCTATGCAACGCACTGTATTCCACTAAGGGGTGTGTTGCTCCTGTGACCAACCAAAATTCATCATATTTTTGTCTTTTACCATCGAGTTCAATGTCTTGTTTGCTGAGATTTCCTCTAGAGTCCAGATTGCTTCTAATACCCTTGCTCACTTTGGGTGTCTGTTTGTTCAATGTTTCTTCTTGTTTTATTTATCATTGTTGAAACAGATCCAAAGTTTAAAGTTTACATTTGATCAGTTCTTCTTTTTGAAAAGAGGAATTGTCATACTAGTCTTCGTTTCTCTAGAAAGTATTGATTGATTGTTTGTGCATCTTAGTTTCTTTTTTGTTCATTCACACTCAAAAGAAATAAAAAATAAAAACATGCATTTGCATATAGGGTTTGTGAGTGTTGCATAGGAATAGTTAGGGAATTTGCATTTAGATGTACTCATTTCTGATTGCTTAAAATCTGATTGCTCTATCCCTTGTAGCTAAGGTTTTCACTATCGAAATTGAATTGAAATGAATGCTTATCATCTTTTTTGCATTCTAGGAATTTCAAATACATCATGCGGTGAACTTAAAAGGAAAATTTCTAAGCAAGATCATCTTAAAATTTATATCAATTAACCTAAGGGAGCATTCTCACTTAACAATAACATTTAGAGGCCTAGGCTAGAGACGTGTTCCGATGTCGTAAAACATAGCAACTGTCATTAATTGTCTGCGATACATTCTGGGTGTGATACCTCATCCCACGTACGTAATTATATCGGAGCTCGTCCACATACCTTGAGTATATCAGGCGATGTTCTAGTATGAAAGGTATAAGTGGATGCTCTCACTGTGTGGTTTTGCATTAGACAATGCTAATACGGATTGGGCCTCCACGTACCATCAAGTATATTTGGGAGGACAACATTAGGTTGCTTACCATCCATAGTAACCGAGTTGGCTGCCTTGTACATTGTGATACACCAATCAAAACATTAGGGGAGATTGCCTGCACGTACATAAGTCCTTTTTTTACTGGGGCGGTATATTGCAGTTCACAGTTTCTTGGTAATCCTTTTGCTTAGAATTTCCCTCTTTTTGTTTATTTATTTTTTATAATAAAATCAATCAGTAATCGTGGAAGAAGATCAACCCTTTCCCCATCATTCGCATAGGACAGTGAATAAAACCTCCTTTAATTCCATAAGCTACACCTATTCAGTGAAGGCGAGCTCATCCTACCGAGTCTAGTACCTCTAGAACCTTTGGTGCTTCATCTTCATCTAATTTACTAGAGTCATATGATCCTTTGAGTATCGAGTCTCGAGCCATTTATACCGATCTCGGTTTACCTGCTACCGTCAAGACAGAATCCTCACGGTTACCTAAGGATACTGAAGTTGATTCCAGTGAAATGGTAAACCCAGAACCCAAAGTTGTTCAACCAAAAGTTGATCTGGAAATTGTCGTTCTTTTACCAGAACATCTTGATACCGAAGTTGAACAACAAGAAGTTGTTCCCGTGCTGGAAGACGATCAACCGGCTCATCCTCAGTCATTCGTAACTATTGAGTTTTCCTCTTTACCGCAGAATCTACCTCCTGAAATTTATCTCAGGCTTGACGGTGAAGTACTTCCACTTGGTTTGATTTCGATTGAGTAAGAACCTCAGGAAGAGAAAACCCCTACAACTCCAACTCATTTTGTGTGGGGGCTTCATCTTTATCCTTCTTTTTTTCATTTGACTCATGCTGCTCCTGTTGATCCTGCTTAGTTTCAAGTTCTCGTAGATTCATTAGAGTATTTATTGGGTTATTTAACCATGGCTGAGACATCATCCCAGATTGTACCATCTGTTACAGCTGCGACAACATCTAATCTTGCTACCTCTTCGATGTTTTCTACGACACTTGAGTCTCATATTTACGGTGGTCTGTCCGTCCCATAGGGTTACCACTCTTTAAATGGAACCTACTCTGGTGCCTCCTCTAGTCCATGGACTTCGCCCATGTCGTCTTGTGGAATTTTATCTGGTTCCCGTCTTACGAGTACTGAATGACCTGATCATTTATTTACATCATCAACTCAATATCAATCTGGTCCATCTGATTACCATCCATCTTATCCAGTTTCTACTAGACTCCCATCATGTGAAGGTCAGTGTTCAATATCTTATACTACATATGTTGGGGGGAAACTCATGTTTACCCCATATGACAATACTCCTTCGTTTTTACATCAATCTTTTGCTGGAATGCCTGTTTGTCAATGGAAACCTACCTTGCATGTTCAACTACAAAGGGTTGTGTACTAATTTCAACCAGTTCAACCTGTTCCATTCGTACCTACTATGCCTATTGTTGAGCCCCAAGATTGTTCTTTCTTCCATCATACTTCACTCCATTTTCTTTTGTCCATTGTTATCCCAGGCTCAAATGATCAATGAAAATTAGTTAAAATTTCTTTAAGAATGAATATCATGGCTAACTTTCTAAGTTTGTGATTTTGTCATTGTAATACATTTTGAACTGAAACTAGCTACAGAATGCAGACATTCCATAGCTAGTTGCCAATTTTGCAACTGTCTTCACGTTCAAGCATGTTCCAGGTGTCCTCTCAGGAAAATCCACACATGGGTGTATTCCACATCATGTCCTCAGCGTTTGTTGCTCAGCATGAAGAATGAATGGAATTCTAGACGTGGTTTTGTACGTGGGAACTCACACAAGGAGACAGACTCCTAATAGGACAAGGATAGTCCATATGTCCTTTGTCATTTTACGCTACCACCTTTAGAGTTCTAGTCCGACTTTGATATGAAAAGACAATGATCCCCGTATTATCTCAAGTTATTTTATGAAGATTTATTATAAATGTACTTGGGAAACCCATAGACAAGTTCTAGATTTTGATTAGATTTCGTGGATTGACTACTATATTTCTGAAGACCGAGAATACCCTGTTTTAAGTTATTTTCCTTTAATGAAGAAGACAACATTTCTTTGAACGCGTTGATTTGATCTTGAGCTAGATTTCGTGCTACTCTGGTGGTAGAGGGCCCCTGCCTCCTGAGCAGCTTTAATTTTTCAATTTAGATAAGTATCTTAGTTCGTTTTCAAGTTTTTTAAGTTTACATTCATACTTAATTTCATTAATCATTATAGCTATACTTGTTCTAAGAAAATCTTCCAAAAGATCATTACAATGAATAAGAAATGGTTGTAGTGTTATAGATTTTATTTGCAATTCCTTTTGTTCATTATCACAGTTAAACTTACTCTAGTAAACTCTTCCAAGATATCATTATGATGACTAAGGCATAACTTTGATACTGTAGGATTCAGTTTCTTGTTTACACTAAGTAGCATAGCTAATCTTACTCTTAAAAAGCTATTCCAAAACATCATAACAATGAGTACGAAATAGCTGTGATGTCTTAGTTTTCAATTGTATTTGTTTCAGTTTTTATGTTTGTATTCAATTGCATTGAATTGTACAGCCAGGATTGTTCTAACAAGCTCTTCCAAAATACCATTCATGATGAACGAAATAGGCTGTAGAATCCCATAGATTAATTGCATGATAACTTAGTTAGGGCACTCCGGAGGCAAATTGCATTTAATTCATGCTCTGTTATTTCGTTTAGAGTTTGATAATGGCTTTTTAATTTAGCACTGATCACTGTAAACTAGTAGCATCTAGTTCAGTTCCAGCTTAGCTCATTGTATTTACATTCCAAGATTAGTTGCCATCTGTTGCATTTTAAATTTCATTAGTTGTTAAACCTAAATACCACGGTCTTCATTATTTACAAAAATTCTTTTGTTCTAAACCTATATTAACTCATAATCATCTGGACAGAAGATAGTATCAGTATAAGGCCTGGAGTACTTTTGTAACCTTTTTACCATTTCACAAACAAGCCTTTCCTCAAAGACTATTCTAAAAGGAAATCTATAACTTTTGAGTGAGGTTTAGTGGTGTTAAACTAAGTTGCAGAATAGAATTAGGAGCTAGTTTTGGAGTAGAGATCTTATGATGTTACAAATGTTCTTTTCCAAATATGTTTCAATAAACCTTTAATCATGGATGAGATGTTGTATCATTATAAGTTGATTGTTTAATTGTTTAGTTAGGAGAATTTTATTTACACTTAGCTGCCCATTTCTCAAGATCTTCCAAAACATCTTTAATGAATGAATTGGACAAGTTAAGTTCATGTTGTGATTTATTTTCTTGAAGTCATTATCAAGCTTTGTATTTTGCTAAGTCATAGTTTAGGTTTGGTTCTGTTTTAGTATTTGCATTTGTCATTTGTCATCAATAATTTAGGCTTCACTCTGTTTTTAACCAGTAGCTTCTTTCCACCAGCATTTAGTTCTTTCCCTTGTGAACATAAAACCATAAAAAGACCAAAAACATCATAAAACACTAGACACAACGCAGTAAGAAACAAACACCTAGGCATATACAGCGCACCACACTTCAGCAGTTTACTAACCCCGGTTGACAATTAAATGAACTCAATTTAGGAGACTAGGTTGAGCACAAACATTTTGGCGCCGTTGCCGGGGAAGTGAAAACTAGGTAACCTTTGTTTCTTAACTCCCAAAAACAATGATATGCATAGAGAGAGAGACTCAAGGGGTAGATTCATAAGAAGCAGAAGCAGAAGTTTGATTCCTAGAACACCACTTGTTTCACCTAGACCAAGAGCTAGTACACCTTCAACTCAGACCCACATTCCATCCTTTACTGATCCTAGACTTCTAGAAGACCTAAGATCAGATATTCCATTAGAGAGACCTTCCATTTCATCCTCTGAACCTATCTTAGGAGAAGATCCAAGGACTCCTATTAGGGACACAAACTTTTCCACTTCCACAGAAGAATCAACCATGGCAGAAGAAGGGGGAGGAGGAGTCTTTAATGGAGAACACACATTATTTGAAGGGGGTAGAGGTAGAGGTAGAGGAGAAGGAGGTAGAGGTGCAGAAGGAGAAGGAGGTAGAGGAAGAGGAAGAAGAGAAATGGGAAGCTCTTTTGGGTTTCCTATACTAGATGAAGAAACCAATACAACCATGAAAAAAATTTCACCCTCTGTCCTTCCAAACTTCTTTGGACTTAAAACTGAAGATCCTGAAACCTTCCTATTTGAATTTGAAGTCCTGTGTAGAAATTATGACTACTTACAAAATTCTCTAAAACTTAAACTATTTCCTTCAACATTGAAAGGAGCAGCATTGAAGTGGTTTATGAGTTTGATTAACAGTTCTATTAGGACATGGGAAGACATGAAACAAGCATTTCTAGAGAGGTATTTGGATTATTGTATGCCAGTCAATCATAACGAGGAAGTGTTTAAGATGTTACAAAAAGAAGATGAAAACTTGGAAGATTTGTTGGAGAGATTTCATTACAACATCAAAAGAGCAAAAATGGAAAACTTAGATCAAGACACCTTAAAAGCTCTTTTTTTGAAAACAATTAGGGATGAATGGTTGGATATCCTTAACATGATGGGAAAAGGGGATATATCACAGCTCACATTACCTGAAATATCTGAGTTATGTATCAACCTTTCAAGAGGGAAATCTAAAACTGTAAAAGGTCCAAGGGATCCTGCTCTTGCAAGGGCAAGTAAGTCTGCTTCTGGGACAGTAAGTAGGGCAGAAATAGGACATATGCTTGATGATTTCAAATCTAACATATTAGGGAGTCTTAGTGAACAAATAAACACCCTTAAGTTACAAAACAAGCAAAAAGTTGAATCTGATGCCTTAGCAATATTTTGTCCCAAATGTAGAAAGAAACACGCCTTGAGAGAGTGCCCTTTGGATGTAAAAGTTGTAGAGACCTATGTCATTTGTTCTGAAAAACATGAGATCAAGAATTTTCCTTCCCTTCCTGGTCTCAAAGCTTTCTTTCAAGAGGAAACTCCTACAAATTCCACAGAATCTCTCAATTTTGTCTTTAGAAGGCCTTCGCAAGGACTTCAAACACAAGGATTCCATGATCAAATGTATAACCAACCTCCACCAAATTGGAATTCTTGGCAGCAAATTTGGCCTCAATTTCAAAATAAATCTCAATCTTGGGCACAAGGAGCACAAAGTCCCTATGGAAGATACTCTCAGTACTATCAGTATCCACTATCCTATCCACCATACCCACATTTTTCTCCTCAAAATCCTCAACAAAATTTTCAAAAAAATCCTCAACAACATCATCAGAACCTACCACATCAAAATCAACCACTTTCATTACCATTTCCTCAAAAATAAAATCAGTTACCTGCTCAACCCATACCAAACCCCAACAATAAAAATCCTCAGAACACATACATGATAGAAGGCCAACAGTTTCCAACTTATTTAGTTACTCCTTTAGACCTTAGTGATGTTCAACTTAGGTCTGGAAGAATACTTGAAAAGAGGAAACCTTCTGTGATCATACAAGAACAAGATAACTCTGAGGAAGATTCTCTACGGGTGAATAAAATTCTTGAGGAAGACACATCTTTTCAGGACCCAAACATTGAAAAATCAAAGCAAAAAGAACCAATAATTTCAACTCCTGTATTAGAGCAGCCATCAACATCTACTTCTACACCTCCCTTTCCAGAAAGATTACAAATTGATAGAGGTATAGAAAAACAAATTATGGTGCCTAATTATGATTTCCTAGATGAGCTGAGAAATGTTTGCATTAAAATTCCATTATTACAAGCCATCAAGGAAATTCCAATTTTAGCCAAAACAATAAAGGAGTCGAGCATGAAGAAAACAAGAAAAAGAATAAGAGAAACAAAGAAAATTCAATTGGCAGGAAAAATAGCAGACATTATGATGGGTAAGATTGCTATTCCAAAGTATCTTGACCCAGGAAATCCAGTTGTTAAAATTCACATCAATGGAATTGAAATCCAAAACACACTCATTGATTTAGGAGCAGCAATCAATATCATGAGTAGAAAAATCATGGATAAAATGAAACTTCCTAATCTTCTCTTTACACCCACATTATTACAATTAGCAGACAGATCTGTGATCAAACCTGATGGGGTAATAGAAGACATTCCAGTGTCCCTAGATTCTTGGGAGTACCCTATGGATTTCATGATCCTAACTCCTAAGAATAATCTAGGAGGGCATCCTATTATATCAGGAAGACCTTGGTTGGCTACAGCTGATGCTTTCATTAGTTGTAGATCCGGTGATATGTACATCTATGATGGTAGTTAAACTAATAAATTCACTTTGTATCCTCTAGCAAGGACAATTACAGATTTAGATGATACTCAATGGATAGAGGATGAAGAAGACTTACAACCTCTCTTAACAATTTCAGAAATTAGGAAGATAATCAAATTCTGAATATTCCAGAAAACTTTGAATCCTCTTCAGAATACAAACATGAACCATTTCAAGAATAATCCAACATTGAGTTTTTGTCATCAAGGCAGATGTCTCTTCATTCTATGGATAAATTTGGCAGCTCTACAAGTGAGATATTTCCAGGAAAAACTTTGAACATAAACAAGAACCTATAAAAATCTCAACAAGAAGAGTAAGTCAAAATATTACAGATACATTCTTCTGCATATGCATGGGAGCACACTGACATGAAAGGGATAACCCCCAAGACTTGCACTCATCACATCTATATAGAGGAAAATTGTAAACCAATCAGACAACCTCAAAGATGGATGAATCCAAATCTTAGGGAGATTGTTAAAGAAGAATTGAAAAAATGTTAAATGTCAACTTCATCTATCCCATTTCAGATAGTCAGTGGGTCTCTCCTTTGGTAATTGTGCCAAAGAAAAATGGTAAATGGAGGGTATGTGTTGACTATCGAGAATTAAACAAAGCTACTCTTAAAGACCATTTTCCCTTACCTTTCATAGATCAAGTGTTAGATACATTAGCTAGCAAAAAGTACTTCTCAATCCTAGATGGGTTTAGTGGTTATAACCAAATCCAAGTAGCACTTGAAGAACAAGACAAAACCACATTTACCTGTCCTTGGGGTACCTATGCTTACCGAGTATTTCCATTTGGATTATGCAATGCACCTGCAACATTCCAAAGGGCAGTATTAGGAATTTTTTTAGATCTAATACATGATTGTGTAGAGGTATACATGGATGATTTCGCAGTTTATGGAAACACATTTGAAGAAGCCTTAAAAAACTTGGAAAAAGTTTTAAAGAGATGTCAAGAAGCAAATCTTTCACTTAGTCATGAGAAATGTTTCATAATGTTTACTGAAGGTATTGTTTTGGGGCATCACATTTCAGGGGATGAGATTAGAGTTGATGAGTCAAAAGTTGAAGTCATCTCTAACTTATCTATTCCAAGTTGTCAAAAAGATGTTAGGAGTTTTCTAGGATTTACAGGATATTATCGGAGGTTTATAGAAAACTTCACCAAGATAGCATCTCCACTCTTCAAATTAATTACCAAAGATTGTGAATTCAAATGGAATTCTGATTGCCAGTTAGCATTTGAAACCCTGAAAATGAAAATTTCTGAAGCACCTATTTTAAGGGGACCTAACTGGAAGTTACATTTTCATATCTCAACAGATGCCTCTGATACAACTCTAGGAGTAGTATTGGGACAAAAAGACCTGATTCCTTATGCCATCTACTATACCAGTAAAAATTTGACTCCTACAGAGTTAAACTATAATGTAACTAAAAAAGAGTTTTTAGCTGTTGTTCATGCCATAAACAAATTCAGAAACTATATAACATGCTATGAAACTTTTGTTCACACTGATCATTCTGCAATTAGATACTTAATGAAAAAATCAATTACTAATGGCAGAGTCATAATATGGTTATTGCTTTTACAAGAATTCAACATTACCATTCTAGATAGGCCCGGAAAACAAAACACAGTAGCTGATTTCCTATCTAGACTCCAAAACATCAAAGATGACACTCTAGTTGAAGATCAATTTCCTGATGAATATCTTTTTGCAATTTCTACTCAAACTCCTTGGTTTGCTGACATTGCTAATTATTTAGTTTCAAGAAAATTTCCTTCAATAATGAATGCAAGAGATAAAAGAAAAATCATTTATGACAGTGCAAAATATTCATGGGTTTCTAATGAGTTGTACAAGACAGGTCCAGATTTGATCATTAGGAGATGTGTTCGGGAAGATGAGATGCCTGAGATTCTCAAAGCATGTCATGATGAACCTTGTGGCGGACACTTTGCTGATAAAATGACAACCTATAAGATCCTTCATTTAGGATATTATTGGCCATCCTTGTTTAAAGATGCTAAAGAGTATGGCAAAAGGTGTGACAGTTGCCAAAGGGTAGGGAAACCTTCTCCTTCAGGTGAGATGCCATTACAACCTCAGGTACATATTGAACCTTTTGAAAAATGGGCTTTGGATTTTGTAGGACCTATTAGTCCTCCATCAAGACAAAAGATATATATATTAGTTTGCACTGATTATGTTACCAAATGGGTAGAGGCCAAGCCATTACTTTTTTCTAATGAAGCATCTGTAG